>OVBJ01001846.1:0-23320 GCA_900406535.1 Noccaea bulbosa
TAAATAAATAGGGGGTTTAACAAAGATTTTAAATTCATTAATCTAATAAAAACATATTTTAAACCTAATGAGATCAAAAAGAAAATTAACTTACTCACGATAAAATTAATCAAGAGAAAGACTCCTAATGGTAGAGGCCAAAGAAATAAGTGAGATTGATGAATTTTTTTAAAAATTATTTTCAATAATTTTAAATGGCAAAAAATTAATATTTTATGTAACGAGTAAAAATTACAAAATAATATTTTATTATTTGTATATTTGATTTATATGTTTTTTAAGTTGATGGTTAAATTTGCAAAAAAAAAAATAGTTCGCAGGTTTTTTTGCATAAAATCATTTTAAATTTTGTGACAAATATAGATAGGGGCTATATAGCGGGTGACTTTAGAGTTTAGGGGATTGAGTTGCACGTAGTTTATAATTGAGGGTTTAATTTGAAAAAAAAATTAGTTCCTGGGTTTTTTTTTGCACAAAATCCTATTTTTAAATAGGAAAAAGAAAAACAATTTAATGATGATGGAGTTGGAGAAAAAACTGTAACCAATAGAGTCAATTGAAGGCAAGGGTGATTTCCGTAACTTCGTTTTCAATTCAATGCCCGGACAAAAGGGTGTTTTCGTCAGAAATTGGGAAGAACGAACGACGAAGAAATTAGGTCCACTGTCCAAGAAAAATGCTTACAAAGTTTTATTAAAAACAATTTAAAACGACCGACCTGACGGATAAATAAATAAAAATTAAATACATAAAAATATGAAATTCTTGAGAAAAGAAAACTTCTTCTTCGCTTTACCATTTTTTTCTTCTCTGTTTCTTTCTTCTTCTGCTTTCGTGTCACTATTTGAATCTGATTATCTCGTTCTACCTTCAAATTTTCCTTCCATGTTTTTATCCATTTGAATCTCGAGCTCTGTCATGCTCCGATTCACCGTTTTTTTCTTCCTCGATCGATTACGGAAGCTACGGATTCGATTCGGGATTCAGATTTTTAAAAAGTCATTCAAAGAGACTTTAGTTGACTTGAAATAAGAAAAATCAAAGTCTTTCGTACCGGAGCAAATTGTTATCTCCAATATGCCAAACTAAAATTCTTGTTCAGCTTCAGCTTGACTGAACAAGTTTCTCTTCTTCTTATCACCATGGGGAATTTTCCGGCTTGCCAACTTTCTTGTGATGAAACGGTGAATCGTTTCTTTAGATGGTTACGTGGCAAAGGCTATATTCGAAACCTCAAGGATAATCTCAAGGCTCTGGGGAGGGAAATGGAAGATCTCAAAGCAACTCAACAAGAGGTGAAGAACAGGGTTGCGAGAGAGGAGGCAGAGCATCGACAAAGGCGTGAAGCTGTTAAGGTGTGGCTTACGCGTGTCGAGAGCATCGACACACGGGTCAGTGATCTGGTCAGTACTAGTCCCATTCAGCTTGCGAAGTTGTGTCTCTGCGGTTTTTGTTCGAAAAATGTGTGTTCTAGCTACAAATATGGGAAAAATGTATTCTCGTTGTTGGAAGAAATTAAGAAACTCAAATCGGAGGGTAATTTTGAAGTGGTTTCCGAGCCGGCAACAAGATTTGAAGTGGAGGAGAGGCATACTCAGCCTACGATTGGTCAGGAAACAATGCTCGAAAAGGCATGGAATCGCCTTATGGAAGACGGAGTTGGAATCATGGGTCTGCACGGTATGGGTGGTGTAGGCAAAACTACACTTTTCGATCAAATCCACAATAGGTTCGCTGAAATGGCAGGTGGGTTTGATGTTGTGATTTGGGTCGTGGTGTCGCAAGGCGTGGAGATTTCAAAGCTTCAAGACGATATTGCAAAAAAACTACATCTTTGTGGCGAAAAAGATAAGGCCGCAGAGATACACAGAGTTTTAAATGGGAAGAGATTTGTTCTGATGCTGGATGACATATGGGAGAAAGTTGATTTGAAAACCATCGGAGTTCCGATTCCAACAAGGAAAAATGGATGCAAAGTAGCATTCACCACTCGTTCTCTAGAAGTATGTGGGCGCATGGGGGATCATGAGCCAATGGAAGTCAAGTGTTTGGAGTGGAACGAAGCATGGGAGTTGTTTAAAAGCAGAGTCGGAGACAGTACATTCAGAAGAAATCCCGACATTGTCGAGCCAGCAAAAATGGTCGCTGAAAAATGTCATGGTCTGCCACTGGCGCTCAACGTCATTGGCGAGACAATGGCATCTAAAGCCATGGTACAAGAATGGGAGGATGCAATTGATGTTTTGACTAAATCCGCTGCGGAGTTTCCTGACATGGAGAATAAAATTCTTCCAATTCTGAAGTACAGCTACGATAGCTTGGTAGATGAACATATCAAGTCGTGTTTCTTGTATTGTGCTTTGTTTCCGGAAGATGGTGAGATAAAAAAAGAAAGGTTGATAGACTACTGGATATGCGAAGGATTCACCAAGGAACACCAAGTTGTAAAAACAGCGGTGAATAAGGGTTATGTGATACTCGGTACCCTTATCCGTGCAAATTTACTTACAGAGGCTGGTGGTTCAAATACTGCTGTGAAAATGCATGACGTTGTTCGCGAAATGGCTCTATGGATTGCGTCCGATTTTGGGAAACAGAAAGAGACTTTTGTTGTGCAAGCAAGAGTCGGATTACGCAACGTACCAAAAGTCAAAGATTGGGGAGCTGTGAGAAGGATGTCATTAATGGAAAATGCTATTGAAGAGATAACACGCGGATCCAAGTGTTGTGAACTTAGAACACTTTTCCTCCAGAAAAATGTTTTGAAGAATCTCTCAGGTGAATTCATCCAATCTATGCAAAAGCTAGTTGTGTTGGATCTATCCTACAACTCCGACTTCAACAAACTTCCAGAGCAGATATCGAAGCTGGCCTCATTGCAGTATCTTGACTTGTCGTATACAAGTATAGAGCAACTGCCTGTTGGTTTCCAAGAGTTGAAAAGGCTAACTCATCTGGATTTGAGTTATACAAGAAGTCTTTGTAGTGTGGGTGGGATATCAAAGTTGGCGAGTTTAAGAATTCTGAAACTGCGAGAGTCTAACGTTCATGGAGATGTTAGCTTGTTGAAGGAGCTGCAGCTCTTGGAGCACCTACAACTTCTAACCATAACAATATCTACAGAGTCTGGTTTGGAGCATATATTGGGCGATCCAAGGTTGGCAAACTGCATTGATTCTCTTCGTATTTACGGTTTAAAACAAAAGCCATTCAGTATATTATCGCTGATGAGTATGGAGAATCTCCGTGAGCTCTCGGTGGAAGAAAGTCATGTCACGGAGATTGATACAAATCTGAAGTACACAGAAAACCCATGCTTTCCCAACCTCTCCATCGTGTATATACTCAACTGCAACAACGATAAGGATCTGACGTGGCTATTGTTTGCTCCAAACCTTGTCACGCTATACATTTTCAAATCAGAAGAAGTGGAAGAAATTATAAACAAGGAGAAAACAACCAATCTTGCAGGCATTATTACACCGTTTCAGAAACTAAGTTATTTAGTGTTGGAGAATTTGCCCAAGTTGGAGAGTATCTACTGGAGTCCTCTTTCCTTTCCATGTTTGAGGAGCGTATTTGCAGATAACTGTCCGAAGCTGAGAAAGCTCCCCTTAGATGCTACAAGTGTCCCACGACTTGGCGAATTTTCTATAACAATGCGTCCTCCAGATCAGATTACTAACCTTGAATGGGAGGACGTAGATACCAAAAGTCGTTTCTTGCCTTTGTTATTTAAGGTAATTATTTATCTTATTGTCTATTGGTTGAATATTTCTTTAGTTCTCGCTAAGCTTTCTTTAGGCGTGAGATATAACCAAGAAACACAAATTGGATCACATAATATAAACTTATTTGGTAGATTTTATGAGATATCAGTATTGAAAGATATATATGGGATGAGAAAAGTGAAGAGAAACTGGTTCAGATTAGTTTAGCTTCTTCAGATATTCTCAGAAGATAGGCTGAGAGCCTGAGAATATGTTGTGCCCACAACTGTCACTAACTTTGTTTCTTTGTTTCTTTTTCTTTTCTTTTTTTCAGTGATTAATTACGGTCTAAACATCCTCTACTCTGGATTGGAATTCGTCACTGTTTAAAATCAGAAACTCCGCTTCCTTCTCTGTGTTGCTTTCTCTCTCTCTCTCTCTATTCTTGTAGTGTGCTGTGTTTTTTTTTTTTCATTTGGATTGAATTGTTGCTTTTCGTTTGAATTCTTCTTATCTTTATGAACAACCAGGGATTTCGGTTAACCGACCGTATTCGGGTTTTGAAGTTTTGTAACCGTTCGGGTATTGGGTCGGGTTTGGGTCGGGTTCGGGTTTGAATCTTCGGGTTCGGGTCGGTTTTCAGGTTTAGGGTAATACCCGACAAAAACCGATTTTTTTTCGGTTTCGGGTATCGGGTCGGGTTTTCTGGTTTCTTGTACCCGAATCTGATCCACAAACCCGATTTTTCCTCTTCCGGTAAGCCGATTTGATATCCTGGCTCGTCAGGCCGTGAGAAACCTCCAATCGCCGTCGGATCTGATGCAATCTCAGCGAATCTGATCACACGGGTGTAAAAGCAAGAGGCGGAGACAAGAGGAGGAGAGATCGGAGCTGCGCAAGACGGCAGATATAGAGGCCAGACGGCGGATAGGGGAGAGAGAGGCGAAGAAGAAAAGATGAACAAATGAGTGAAAGAGGTTGGAGAAGAAGATTGAAGAAGAAAAATCGATCAAGGAGATGTTGAAGATGAAATGTCGGCCATCAAAGAGAAAAAAACAAAAGAGGTGTCAATAAAGTTGAAGGATGTTGAATTTAGGTTTTAAGATTAATGTGGTTATCTATGGTCGGTTCGGTTTTCGGTTAATCACTTCGGTTATCCGGTTTAAACCGACCCGAACCGAACCCGATTTCAAATCAACATCAAAACCGTTCGGTTATTTCATCAAAACCGAAGCCGAGTCGATCGGTTTTCTCTTGTCGGTTATGGTCAATAGTCGCAGGCCTAAACAAGTGTATGAACAAGTGTCTTGCCATGAATCTTTAATATGACAAGTGTGACACAAACTTGGAGACCAAGACATTCAAGGGAGATGAATGTCTAAAGGAGATGTATTCTTAATCCATAAATAACATGTTTTTCTTATGTTGTATGACATCTCCAAGCTTTGTCTCCAAGCAATTCTCCTAAGCATGACAAGTGGTTTAAGCCCTGGGCGTTCGGTTTTTCAGTTTTTGGGTTATTCGGTTCTAGAGATAAATAAACCATTCGGTTTTTTCATTATATGTTCAGGTTCGGTTCGGATTCGGTTCGGTTTCGTTTGGGTTCGGATCGATTTCGGATTTCGGAACATCACATTAAAAAAAAAAAAAAATAGTTTAAATGAAATTAAATTAAATTTTGCAAAACAAAATGGAATTTAAATAAATATCATTACAAAATTTATGATATTTCAAATATTTTGGTTTTTTATTCTAAATATAACTAATATATTCAAGATAGAATTATAATTTTTGATAGTTTAGTTATTATAAAAATAAATATAACTAACTATTTCTATATATAGTTATATTTCAGGTATTTATTCGGTTTTCGGTTCTTGGGGTTCGGGTTCGGTTTTTCGGGTTTAAAAATCTAAAAACCGTTCGGGTTTTGTGCCTTTTTCGGTTCGGTTTGGTTTCATCAAAATCGGTTTGGTTCGGTTCCGGTTTTTCGGTTTCGGTTTTTGTGCCCAGACCTAGGTTTAACACTTGTCTTTTAGATTCATGAAAAACTAAACTCTTTAATACCAAATTCAATTGGTTACCAAATGTTCTTTAGTGTACAACATCTCCAAAAGAAAAACATTTACTATAAATACCACATTTTTGAGATGAAAAATATGTTTTATATATATTTTTCTTACATTTTCCCACTTGGTCGTTAATACAATGCATTTAAGTTTTCTTTTGGATCTTAAGGCGGGCCGGCATAATATGCTATACAATCATCATTTGGTCATCATTAATGTCTTAACTAATCCAATAATCAGTGAGAGTCATGGCGGTTGCACATCATTTCGCAATATGATCCCTTCCATGTACTACTGGATTGATTACTTTCACAGTTACACCCTAAGTAGGAGTTATCTTTATGGTCTCTTTTATGTATTTAACTAAATAAAAACGTATTCTGTTACTATAACCCAACAACAATAATGTGAGTGCACATTGGAAACAGAATATACAAAAGATGTAAAAGTCATTAAAGAGCTCAGTTAATTGTCAAATATAGGTTAACCATAATCAGACAACATACTTTATAGCTATCCTCAAGACCCATACTTTTAGCATGCTTCTTTAATGTATTAGGAGATAATACTTTCGTTAATATGTCTTGGAATCATAACATTAAGTCATTAAGGCCTATTTATTCAATGACAAACTTTTACTCCCTCCGTTCCTTATTAATGAATGTTTAACCATTATGTATCTGCAATTATTTGGATGTATCTGGACTCAAAACACATCCAGATACATCCAAATAATTGCAGATACATAATGCCTAAACATTCATTAATAAAAAACGGAGGGAGTATCTTTTAACATCATGCTTTTAGCGACATATATATAAGCTTAATGTCCATATAATTGGACATTTTCAATATAATGTCTTACTTTAGAGAAAGATTGCAGCTTTTATTGTCACATAAGGAGTACAGACTCAATGTCTCAAACTTAAAGACTTCATAAAACTGACACATACTAGAAGAACACATACTCAGTCTATTTAGTGAATGTATCAAGCAATTACAGTCGAGCTTTTCTATAATATGATATCTCTGATAATGAGATATTCATAGCCAAAAAAAATGTAGTGCCTAGAACCATAAGTTTACTAGATATGAGTTTTGAAAACTCAATCATCCGTGGATGTATTGATTTTCTATGTGTCTACATACTTACTTGTTTCCTTTCTGTATTTCAAATTTAGAACTTACCAATGCTAGAAGAACACATTATTATGCATGTTTTCACAAGAATTTTTATCATTTATATATGTTTTCTGAGACAATCTTTAAATTCAAATAACGTGAGAAACAATGAGAAAATATATGTTTAAATTAGCTCATTCACAAAACAATTAACTGTTAAAAACAAATTATTGAACCTCTTCAGACTTTTAGCTGGTAATGGTAAAGACTTCTAATAATTGAATGCGTTTTCTCTATACGTACTTGAGAACTTAATTATGTGTTATTTTTTTATGTTCTTTCTGAGTATATAATATAAGTCTTACCAAACAAATTATGTATAATTACCTTATTTATTCTAAGGCTGGCAACATCTTCAGGTAACAAATAAAACCAAGAGAAGATGACGTGTTTCCCTAGCTATCCAATAATATTATGAACAACATTAAAAATACTCAAAATAGTTTAATGATGATGGAGTTGGAGAAAAAACTGTAACCAATAGAGTCAATTGAAGGCAAGGGTGATTTCCGTAACTTCGTTTTCAATTCAATGCCCGGACAAAAGGGTGTTTTCGTCAGAAATTGGGAAGAACGAACGACGAAGAAATTAGGTCCACTGTCCAAGAAAAATGCTTACAAAGTTTTATTAAAAACAAATAAAACGACCGACCGACCGATAAATAAATAAAAATTAAATACATAAAAATATGAAATTCTTGAGAAAAGAAAACTCCTTCGCTTTACCATTTTCTTTCTTCTCTGTTTCTTTCTTCTTCTGCTTTCGTGTCACTATTTGAATCTGATTATCTCGTTCTACCTTCAAATTTTCCATCCCCGGAATCTGATTCTTTCTCACGTTTCAGATTTGAAATCCCAACGGGAAGCAACCTCTTCTTCCATGTTTATATCCATTTGAATCTCTCAAAAATCTCGAGCTCTGTCGTTTAGTGACAATTCGGATTTCGCAGCTTCGATTCACCGTTTTTTTTTCTTCGATCGATTACGGAAGCTACGGATTCGATTCGTGATTCAGATTTTCATTTATTCCACACGGATTTGCTGGTGAAATCGAGTAGACAATGGCGAAGCGTGGATACAAGCTACGTATCCTTATAGTTTTCTGGCGATTTTATTTGATTCTTAAGCTGAATGGTTGAACAAACTCTGGATTTTCAGCTCCTTCCTGAGAAATTTTGGGCGTTTTTATCACTGAATCGTTAGGGTTTTATCTTATATATTCCCCAAAACAACCATTTAGTTTATATATTTGTTGGTCAAATGGTATTAATGAGCTTCAATTTATATTATCATTTCAAGATTTTAGCGTAATTAACTCTGAGGTCAAATGTTTCTGTTCTTGTCTACTTAACCAAAACCGTGAGGAGATGATTGAAAAGAGACTGCTAAATCAATACATCAAATGTGAAAATACTTTAAAAGGCTGTTCATTTTGTTTTTCCTGTTAGGCTGCTTCAAAATGCTGTTCATTTATTTGTTGAGATGTTTGTTATAAACTTGACTTGATTTGGAAACTCAAGAGGAGTTTTTGGCACATTCCTCAAATGTAAATTGTCTAAGTATCGGAAAGAAGACATCACGGCTCCTTATAACTGGTAGTGATGACTACAAGGTTAACCTTTGGGCTATCGGCAAGCCTACTTCTTTAATGGTGTGTTTCACTTTTTTTTTTCTCTTTCTCTAAATTTGTTTCTCTAACTTAATCTATGATCAAAATGTGTTTTGTTTTCTACAAAAAATGTGGTTTCTTGGATAGAAGAATGATGCTATGCTCTTTTCTTGCCTTGTTGCAGAGTTTATGTGGACATACTAGTGCAGTGGATTCAGTAGCTTTTGACTCGGCTGAAGTTTTGGTGCTCGCTGGAGCTTCTTCGGGTGTGATAAAGCTGTGGGATTTAGAAGAAGCAAAGAGTTAGTCGATTGATTTTCTGCTTTCCTTCAGAATATTTTCCTTATATGCGAAGCTAGTTCCATCAAATGGGAACATATAAAAATACCGACTGAGTAATGTGGATTAGGACTATCACTATGGTTTAGTTAGAATGATGAGGTCTAACATCTTCACTCTTGCTCTTGAAGTGTAGTGGTTCGAGCTTTTACTGGACATAGATCCAATTGTTCTTCTCTTGAGTTTCATCCGTTCGGTGAATTTTTGGCATCGGGATCAAATGACACGAATCTAAAGATCTGGGACATCAGGAAGAAGGGATGCATACAGACGTACAAGGGACATACTCGTGGAATCGAGACTATCAGATTTACTCCTGATGGTCGTTGGGTAGTGACTGGAGGACTTGACAATGCTGTAAAGGTAAAAAAACTGCATTATCGATAAATAGATCTTGTGCATTGTTTTTTTCCGTACCTATGTTATTTTAACAATACACTATTGATCATAACCAATAGGTATGGGATTTGACTGCTGGAAAGCTTATACATGATTTTAAGTTCCATGAAGGACCTATTCGTTCTCTAGACTTCCACCCACTTGAGTTCCTCCTAGCCACAGGTTAGTTTGTGATTCTTTATGTTTAAAGCGGTTTAGGAGTAATTTAGTGGCAACTTTCAGTTGGTAGTTTAACCACTGATCCCTCTCTATTCACAAGTTTTATATTAAGGTCTTGTGATTTCATACAATTCCTATTCATTATTCAGGTTCTGCTGACAGGACCGTAAAGTTCTGGGATTTGGAAACGTTTGAATTAATTGGATCTACCCGACCAGAGGTACTAACCTGTTATGATACTTTAACTGTCGCTAGATACTGTTTTCCAAGAGAATCTATGAAAATGTGGCAATACCTTTATTACGTCTAGGCTCTACGTATAATTACATTGAATGGAAATCTCACATTAATAATAAGAAACATGATCACATTGAAGGGAAACCTCACATTAGATACATCAATAGTTTCTTTATTGGGTCTCACTCTGAAGAAGCGTGTTAAAGAAATGCCAAGTGATAGTTTAGTTCTTCTGAAAAAAGATTCAAAGAAGTAAATAAAAGTAACTGGAGTCCACACAGTAGCTTCTTATGAAATAATGTTTTGGGCATTAGCTGGCTTTGTATTTTTGATTTCTTGTCTTCGAGCTTTTTATATACAATCTTTTTCTTGGCATATGCTTTTTCCTTGTCTCACAGGCAACTGGAGTTCGTTCAATCAAATTTCATCCGGATGGACGAACCCTTTTTTGTGGTTTGGATGATGGCTTAAAGGTTTGGACTCTTTCTTTTTATGAGCTATACCATATTTAGAGATCGCCAGAGTCAATACATTAATATCATAAGCTGATGCTCATAATTCAGGTTTATTCATGGGAACCAGTGATCTGCCATGATAGTGTTGATATGGGATGGTCAACGCTTGGTGACTTATGCATCAGCGAAGGAAAGCTCATGGGTTGTTCATACTACCAAAATTCCGTAGGGATTTGGGTCTCAGATATATCAGTATGTCTGTCAGCTATTGTGATTCTCCATATGTGAAGCTGATAATTAAAGTTTCGAATACTCATGCCCTTTTATCCTTAAATTTAAGCAGCAAATTGAACCATATGGCATTGCATCTGTGGATAAAAAGGAATGCGTGGAGAAAATACTCGGTGTTCTGGACGATCAGTCTTCCGAGAGAACAAGGAGTGGCCCCAGGCGCAGCTCGTCTCCAGAATATGAGACAAAAGAGATCAAAAACATATACATCGACTGTGAGTGAATGTTAACATTGTTTTAATGTTCACGGATTCATCTTTCTACCTTGAATTTAGTTTAGCTCTTCCTTTCAAGTGGGGGTATGGCTAGGCTTATGGCTAGGGTCTTCATTTCTCAGAATTAATGATATTCTGATTTAGGATCGCCTGTACGCCAGCTTACTACTTGATGTCATGCTACCTTTCAGATCAACACTAATATGTTTGATTTAGATAGAATATTAAGTTATTAACGAAGATCTTTGGCTTGTTCTAGTGATAGAAAGCTATCTTACGCTTAGCCCAGCTCTAGTCATATATTTTCCGTACATGCTGTGTTTATTCTTAATTATGTAGCTATTGAAACTGAATGTGACTTTACAAATATGTAACCATCGTGAGCTGGATTGTGACTTTCAGTGTTTAAAGTCAGTCTGTGTGCTGCATCTGGATGATTATATTTGGTCTAATATACTCTCTTTTCTTCAAAGCTACAGGTGGAAATTCAGCTGTTGCACATAAGACAGGATCACTAAGTACTCCTAAAGTCAATGCAACATCTACCGGACAAGCAGGGGATAAGTCCTTAATAGTGCATAGTGATATTGGGAAAGACTCTTCTGATTCCGGAAGGGAATCTATCACTTTCTCAAAAACAAAGCCGGGCATGCTGCTGAGACCAGCTCATGTGAGAAAAACGCCAACAAAGGTTGGTGAAACGAAGCAGTCGGTGGCTGTTCAATCTGGGACACTGAAACAAAGCAGACCGGATGGTGAGAAAGAGCTGGATACTAAGACTGCTTTTGATTCAGAACAAAGTGGTAGAAAACCATTTGATGCCAATGATTCTTTCATCAAGAGTATAACTAACAAGTTTGAAAAGGTTTCATTTCTAGAATCACCAACTGATGAAGCAAAATGTAAGTTCTCCCAGTTCACACTTAGAATTTCATCAAATTTGAGCCTTCAGGTTATCTAATCTACTCCTATTTTATTGGAATTCTCGTACAATTTCTTATCAGGTATGCTGCTGAAACCACCTCGTGTACAGAGATCACCAAATACTAAGCACAATGAGACACGATGGGCGGTTTCTGTTGATTCTGGAACTTTTGACAGTAAAAAATGTGGTTTAGAGGACTCGAGAGACATCGACTTACCAAAAGGGCATGTGGATGAGGATGACAGAGGTAGTAACCCGAGTGAGGAGGATTTCGATAACAAGATCATTTCAAGCAAGCCAGAAAGAGTTTTATCATCAAAGAAAGCTGGTGACGAACCAAAAAGTAAGTACTAAGTTACTTGATTCGAAATCAGATTTGACTAATTTATGGTCTCCTCCGCTTATGAACTAAATGCTTGAGGCGTCCACTTGTCTTTCCAAACTGTTAAATATGAGTGAGTTGCTAAATAAATGACAGCATACAACACGATGAACCAATCTAGAAGAGCTACTTTATGGTTTAAAGTTACTAGATAATGTAATCTTGAAAAAGAATGAACTAAGCCCGCTGAGAAGTCATAGCATTAGTTTCTAGATTGCTGCATCTAAAATTTTTGCTACTTTTAGGACCAAATTGCTTCACAATTTTCTTTGTCGTCTGGATCAAGTTACTTGGTTTTGAGGCTACAATCATTTTGCAAGTGATTGAAATAAATATTCTGCTGTGTAGGCGTTGAATCCCCAGGAGGTAGCAAAGATTCAGACTCTGTGAAGGTTGTTAGAGGAGGTTAGTCATTCAAAGTTTGCTGTCATTGTTTTTCTTTGGTAGCGTATAAGTCATCTGGTTATTGATTCTATAAGAATTACTATGTTTACAGTAAAAGTTGTTTCGGGGAGGACACGGTCATTGGTTGAGAGGTTTGAGAGAGGAGAAAAAATTACTCCATCTGAAGATAAAGCAGCCACTGCAACAGTAGTTCAGAGCACAAATGCAGTGGAGGAAGAGCCCCAGGCAACATCGTTGTTACCATCAGTTAGCACAACGCCTACCCAGGCAATGCCAGTTAAACTTGATCAGGCAACTAACTCGACGACAGCTGAAGCTCCGACAGTTGAAGCACCTGCGGTGTCAACACGACGACTTAAACTTGATCAGGCAACTAACTCGACGACTGCTGAAGCTCCTGCGGTATCAACACGACGACTTAAACTTGATCAGGCAACTAACTCGACGGCAGTGGAAGCTCCTGCGGTATCAACACGACGACCTAGGAGTATTCCAGCCAGAGTAATGCCAGTGGTACTCGGTCGGGAGGCTAACATGACAACTGATGCGCCACCTGTGACATCAACACGAGCTGATAAGATTTCGGCTACTAATTTGACATCTGATGAGTCTCCTCTAACATCAACACGGCCAACTAGGTCTTCTCCAGCCCCAGTTATGCCTGTTCAGACGACAATAATGAAATGTGATGAGCCTCCTGTGACATCAACACAACCTGATAGGACTTCGGCTACTAATTTGACATCTGATGAGTCTCCTGTGACACCAACACGACAAGCGACTGCTCCAGCCCCAGTTATGCCAACGATACTCTATCGGAGTCGTTCAACTAACATGAAATCTGATGAGCCTCCTGTAATAGCAAGAAGACCACTTAGGAGTTCTTCAGCGCGAGGAATGCCTGTGAAACTCAATCAAGCAACTAACACGCATGATGAGCGTCCTGTACCATCAACACGATCTGCTAGGTCTTCTCCAGCCCGTGTAATACCTATGAAACTCAATCAAGCAGATAATATGCCATCGTATGAGCCTCCAGTTGCATTAACACGGGCAGCTAGGAACTCCCCCGCTCGTGTAATTCTTGTGAAACCCAATCAAGCAAATAATGTGACGTCTGATGCATCTCGTATAAGATCCAGGCAGCGGTTTAGCCCAACTCAAACGCTGTCAACGCCTGCGGTAATTGATCAAGTGACTGATTTGACACTGGATGAGGCACATATAACACAAACTCAGCCAGCTTGTGATATCTCAACCCAGGTAAGCTTCAAATGATAAGGATGACAAAACTGAGAGAGCTATGTATACATTTCAAGTATTTGATTTGTTTGGCTTGTGCAGAAGGAAGAGCCCGAGATCTCTGGGAGGGAAAATGAAGGTGACATCAGTGAGACTTTAATGCAAACTCATAATGAGGTCTTAAACACTCTTCAATCCAGGTTAACCAAATTACAGGTAAATTTTAGCTATGCTATTCTATTTGTCGTCTTTTCTTTTTCTTGTTTGATTGTTCTTTAGATTAAGTGGTTGTTTATATCACAAACTTGCAGATTGTACGACATTTCTGGGAGCGTAGCGATGTTAAAGGTGCAATAATGGCCTTGAGAAAGCTGTCAGATCACTCTGTAAGTATCCTATTAGATTTAGATTACTTTTGCATCTCTTATTTGATGCTTAGATGTTTAGACAAAACTAACTCACTTAAACTGGAACAGGTTCAAGCAGATGTGATCAGTATTCTAACAGACAAAACAGAGATTCTAACATTGGATCTGTTTTCCCAATTAGCACCTGTCCTCACAGGCTTATTGGGCAGCAGGACTGAAAGGTAAATTTTCTTATTCAATTTGTCCTTAGACTATGGTTGAGATATAATTTCACTCAAAAGAGAAACAACAACAATGTCTTATCAGTAAAAAATCACATGTGGTTGCAATTTTGTGTACAGGCCTATACATGTCTCCTTGGAAATGCTCTTGAAGCTTGTATCAGTGTTCGGTACAGTTGTAAATTCAACTGTTTCGGCACGACGAATTGTTGGTGTTGATCTTCATGCAGAAGAAAGGTAGTTAACATCTTTGATCTTCATGCCTTGCCTTTTGCCACACTCGTTCTCTTTTACCGGAAAGTAAAACAAATCGAGAAAATGCAGGTTACAGATCTGCCAAAGTTGTTCTGCGGAGTTGCAAAAGGTTCAGAAGATTCTTCCTCTACTCACAAGGTAATAAAAAAAAAACATCTTCAAAAACATCTAAAACTTAGTTGTGAATCATCAATGCCACGTTCTTATTAACAATGGAGAGTATCGCAGCTGTTAATTGGTATTTGCTTTGGTTGTCTAATTTTGTTCACTCTTGTTTTCGCTCTCTTCCGTCTGATTTCAGAAGAGAAGGTCTCATAGCAAGAAAGGCTCAAGAACTAAACCTAGTTCTCCAGACTCCATAACCACTCGAACACTTGCAAACCGTAACCGCTTCCCTGAGTTTTCCAATCTGTATATTTGTCAAGAACTGTCTTCGGGCGATTTTTACATCTGTTGCTTTTGAAGATTCGCTGAGAAGTCGCAGTTTCTTGTGGCGGATTTTGCGATAGAATCGACCGGGAAATCACGAAAACACTCTCTCAAAAATCATCGGTAAATGCTGTAAATCGATCTGTCTCTGGCACTAAAAGTTGTAGTGCTTCAGAGTATTCTTGATACATGATTCTCAAGTGTTTAGCTGAAATGGAAAATTACAATGTCTCTCTCTTCTCTCTCTCTCTTCATGTGAATGTAATGTGCAATCAAATGAGAAGATTCAACGTCAGTATATGAATTTTTACATTTTGGCAACTCTACTTTTGGTCCCATGACTTAGATCTAAAATTTGGAATGGTCCCATGTGGAGGTTAAGAAAATGGGTTTATCAAAGACTTGTTTATCTACCAAATGTGATGGTGACATTGTCTTAGATAGGAATTACTTTTCATAATAGAAGTTCTCTTGTTATTGAATACTTTAGTCGTCTTCTCTAGATTGGGAAACAGGGTAAAGAATGTACCAACAAACATCTTGTCTTTTAAAAGTAATGGAGCAAGATAAAAGAAAATGGGTTCCAATTGATATTTCAAAAAATAAATCATCCAATCTAGTTTAAGAAAATTATAACATGGTCAAAGACTTTGATATATTTTGTTTTTAAATTCTTTAAATATGACTGTAATAATTCTTTATATTAGTTTGGTTACTGGTTATAGTCATCATCCCCAATTAGGCCATAGATTAAGGAATGGACGAAAATATTTCATTTATTTTTAGGATGGGAATCAAATGGAATGATATATTGATGCATTCTCTTCATTATAGTACTATTCACCATGAAACTATCAATTTTATATTTAGTTTGCATACCGGTATAGAAAATACTACTGACTAGTCTAAAATAAACAAAATGACGAAAATACAAGTTGTGGTAATGACGAAAAAAACGAATAAAGAAAGAAAAGATAGAAAAATTCTGTTAAATAAATTACTTTATTTAGGGAAAAACAAAAAACAAAGGCACACAAATCTAGTCGTATCGTATGTCTTTGTTTCAAAAACAGACCATCCTCTTTGGCTTTTGAAAAAAAAAAAAAAAAAAAAAACTNATCAATTTCCATTTACAAGCGTCGAACAGAGAGAGACTCAGAGACCCCTTTCGTCAACCCTTTTCTCTCCCGCCTCAGATTTTCTTCTTTGTTTCGTCCTATTTTTGAATTTTATTCATTTCTTCCCCCAAAATTTCTGGTCGGAAAACAGCTTTTCGTGTAATTACCTCCGACACCAACCCTTTCGAGACGGCTTTTTTTTTCCAAGTTTCTTTGTCTTATCTTGTTTTTATTTTAATTTTTATTTGTTTCCTTGTGTTGTCTTTTTTTTTTTTTTGAGAATTGAGTTGTCGGAGGAAAACGAAAGGTTAGGCATTAACCGCGCTAACGTGCGCTTTGGCGTAGTTTAATTTGTTCTTTTTTCAAAAATCAAAATCGAGAAGCGCGTAACGAACACGCGGCTTTAATTTGATGGTTATGATGATGATGACGAAGGCGATGGCGACTGACTGGGGAACGTGGGAGGAGCTTCTTCTCGGCGGCGCCGTTCTCCGTCATGGAACCGGTGACTGGTCCGTCGTCGCCGACGAACTCCGTTCTCATTCTCTCCCTGAGATTTTCACACCTGAGGTTCGCTCTCTCTCTCTCTCTCTCTCTCTCTCTGTGTCTCACTTCCTTAATTTCCTCCAATTTCAAAATTCCATTTCGAAAATTTCGATCAGATTAATTTCAGAATCATAAAACAGATTTGTTAGGTCAATTTTGTTTGATTGTTTAAACAAATCTTCAGAGATTCTAAAATTAAAGAAGAGTGAAGAAGCGTAAGGGCAAAAACGGAAGATCGAAAACGGATTAAGAAGCATAGATTCCTTCAATTTTGCTTGTTGTCGGTAGATTGAGAAGCGTTAGATTCATCACTTGTGTGTCAAGAAAGGCTTTAGGGTCAAAATTAACAACAACAACAAAAAAAAAAAAAAAAAAAAAATTGATTTTTTGTTCTTGTTAAGACTTGAATGTAGATACTCTCCTGCTTCTCAAATCTTGAATTGAAAACAAAACCACATTTGAATTAAACTCGATTCCGACATTACCTCTGTTCTTATTTTTCCTAAATCCTCCGACTCTTATTGCAGATATGTAGAGCCAAGTACAAGGACCTGCGAGAACGTTATTTGGGATGCAAGTAAAGAAATTTGTTTTTGTCTTTCTACTTTTACAATACCTTTTCTTGGCCAACATTTAACAGCGATTCACCGCCACTTTTTTCACATGTTTGATCTTCTTGATTCTTGAAGAACTTGGTTTGATGAGCTAAAGAAGAAACGAGTCGCTGAGCTTAAGGCAGCTTTGCTCAAATCCAACGACTCCATTGGGTAAGTACTTGAAACTATCACCGAGTTCTTGAATGTTGATTCTGGTGCTAACTATAATCTGTTTTTTCAGGTCGTTGGAATCGAAGCTTCAGAGTCTAAAATCAGAAAGCAACGATGATGATTGTCATCATCAAAACAATTACGATTCAAGCCGAACGGTATCACTCGAACCATCCCCTAAATCCGAAGGCGGAGGCGAATGCACGAGCAAAGATACATCCAAAGACTTGTCATCAGCTGGTAGCTTCACACAGCAGGAGCTGACAACAACAACAACAACAACAACAACAAACTGGTCACCGGAAGCTATTAAGTCAGTAGCTCCGGCGATGATAATAAAAGAGGAAGAGAAGATCAAGAACCTGTTGCACGGCGACATTTTCGAATCTGTGTACGGAGGACAAATGCTTCCGAGTATGAGGAAGAAAAGAGGCAAGAGAAAGCGGAAAGATTGTAGCGGCAGTACTAAAGAAGTGACTGAAGTTAGCGCTGTGGAGGAAAGCGATCTGTTGGATTCTTCTACTGCGGACTTCGCTACCATCTCTAGGAGTAAAGAAAGTAAAGAGAGTAAAGAAGCTTCTTCCTCTAGCAGTAGTCAAATTCGAGGCCACGCTTTGGCTTCACCCGAAGAGCTTATGAAGATATACAACACTATTGCACAGAACGAATGTGCTCTGGTCTTCCGGAGACGCCTTGACAGTCAGGTTGTTTGATAATCATATAATGACAAGTCTCTATACTAATATCTTGCGTTATCGCCTTTTTCGCCTTTTTAATATCTTGCGTTTTGATTGTACGAAATAGAAAAGAGGAAGATACAAGAAACTGGTGAGGAGGCATATGGATTTAGACACTATGAGATCAAGAATCAACGGTTGTTTGATATCTTCAGCGAAAGAGCTCTACGTGGACTTTCTTCTGGTGGCGAACAATGCAGCCATTTTCTACTCTAAGAACACTCGTGAGCACAAATCTGCGGTCTGCCTTAGAGACATTGTCACCAAGTCTCTGAGACACTACTTGACTCAAGATCATCCTCATCATACTCTACATCGAAGCAGTAGCATTACTACAAGCACAAAGGTGCCGGTTCTCCCTTCGGCGACAACGACTTCTCCTGCTGTTCGAACGAGCCAGGCAGCTAAAAAACCAAGAACCGGGACGCACCCTCTTAAAAAAGTTGAGCAAGATATGGTGAAGACTTCAAGCGGTGGTAAGAAGAGGTTTGTTGCGGATTCACCAGCTGCGACGGGGAAGAAAGGAGCGGCGGTAGAGAGGAGAAGGGACGGTAGACAAGCGACGCCTGCAGTGGCTGGGAGAAAGAGGAACCGAGTGAGATGATTTAGGTATTTGAAGTGTTTGTTTCATTAAGATGTGTTGGTTAAGTTAGGTATCAGTGAAGTTCATATTTTGGTCAATTTGATCTGTAGGCATATACAGTCTTGATCATTGGCGAAACTAATTGTTAAGGAAAGAAAATGTACATTATTAACCTTTTGTTAAATTTTCAGAACGTAATCTTTTGCTTTGATTTTACCTAAGAGAAACTCTTACACATCTGGCCAACGTTAACAAAAGAATTTACATAACTTTGTGATGTCTTTTCTATTGTTATTGAAGTATACATGTTTCTAAGTATTCTCCTCTGTTCAGGATTGCGATTATATCTGAAGATGATCTAGTGAAATTGCTTTTCTTTAATGTATTGAATGATTGTAGATTCATATTTCTAGAAAATTTGTTTACAGTTAATTTCACATCCTCCAGCTGTATATCATTTCCCAGAAAAGTCTATAATCCCTTTGTCTCCATTTGTTTCGTCAACGCACGTTCTTGAGACTTTCCGCCTGCAATCTTCCACTATTCTCTTCTAAAACCATTTTATTATTTCCATCACTATGATACTGGAAAACATTTGTAGAAATCTTAATCAATGATAGTATACAACTTATAGACACGATCAAGATCTTGTTTAAGATCAAGATTTTGTTTAAAGATCGCCAAATTTCAGGACATTACTCTCTACTCATCAAGTATATATTCTTCTGCTGTTCTTTACTCGCAATGGTCGAAAGATTGAAAGCGATAGGCTATGACCAAGGCTTTGTATGGGATGATGGATCTGATCATGAAGGTGTTTCCAAGATTTATGTACGAGGTGGTCTTCATGGCATCCAGATCATCCAATGCGAATACGTTAAGAAAGGACAGCTAAAACCTGGAAAACTTTTTGGTGTTTGGAATAGTGGATTCACACATACGGTATGTCTTGAAAATATATTATCCTCTGAATGGTTACCGTGTAAGTGTATGTATTTTTACACATTTTTTCTTTACAACCAGAAGTGGTAAGTGCAATTTTACACCTTTTTTTCCTACGGTATAACCAACTCAAAAACCTAAATTATTAAATTCATTTTATCTGGTTTCTGGTGAACTCAATAATATTTGACTGACTATTTGTTTCTATATTTTTCTTAATGTAGTTTGAGATTGACCATCTTAACAATGAACATCTTGAATCCGTCGAGGGATACTACAACGATGTTCCCTATCACATTCAAGCAGTTCAATTCAAAACCAATTTCAAGGTTTCCGAACTGATTGGATATGAAAAGGGCACCAAATTTTCACTTTCAGTTAAGGGAAAAATGATCATTGGGTTTTACGGAAATTTACATGTTTCTCATCCAGTGGTAAGCTCCCTTGGAGCATATTTCACATGGATTCCTTCTCGTAGATTGGAAGCAAAAGGTGGAAAGTCAGGCGATAAGTGGGATGATGGTGCAGACCATGAAGGTATAGCAAAAATCCACCTAAGAGGTGGTTATGAAGGCATTCAATACATCAAGTTCGATTATGTCAAGAGTGGACAACCCAAAGTTGGATCAATCCACGGTCTCTCCGGTAGAGGTTTTCCACACACAGTATGTATTGGAAGTTTCTATTTTTCTCCTGTTTTCTAAATTGAATGTAAATATTTTTCAAAAAAAAAAAAAAAAACCAACGTTTTACATCAAATGCAACATCAAGATTGAGCTTTTTGAAAGAGGGCTACGAGCAACTAGGTTTGCGTGGCAAACCAGAGCTCCATGCCGTCGTCGTATCTATGATCTTCCAGTAGAGTTATTTACTTAAGAGTTTCTAATGTTTTTTTTTTTTTTTTACCATTTTTTTTTTTTTTTTTTTTGCAGTTTGANTTTTTTTTTTTTACCATTTTTTTTTTTATATTGTTTGCAGTTTGAGATTGACCATCTCAACGGTGAGCATCTAGTATCTGTAGAGGGATACTACGACGACGAGGAGTCTGGCGTCATTCAAGCACTTCAGTTCAAAACTAACCTCAAGACTTCTGAGCTGCTTGGATATGAAAAAGGTAAGAAGTTTTCACTTGGACGCAAGGGAAAGAAAATCATTGGGTTTCATGGATATGCTGAGAAGTACCTCAACTCTCTCGGAGCATATTTAACAACTATTCCTCTAACCAAATCGGAATGCCACGGTGATACCGATAATGGTGGCAAATATTGGGACGATGGTGTTTTCGGCGGCATAAAAAATGTGTATGTCTGTTATTTTCCCGACCATGTAAATAGTATCGCGTTTGACTACAACAATGGTCACACAATTGTAATGCGTCAGCATGGTTGGCCGTTGGGAAACCCATTAGAAGAAAAGGTCATACTTCCACTTCCTTATTTGCTTATATATACTTGTAAACTATATATACTTTTTGTTCTTGATTAGTATATCTTTAACTAGAAAAATTTATTCTGGTGCAGTTTGAGCTCGAGTATCCAACAGAGTTGATCACATCTGTGGATGGGACATTCAAAGCTGTTGATAATACTTTCAAAGGCTTTACTACTCCGAGAATGAGCATTACGTCTTTAGTTTTTTTTAAGACATCAAAAGGGAGAACCTCTAAGACATTTGGAAGCGTGTCTGGAACCAAATTTGTGTTGGAGAGCAAAGGTTTTGCTCTGGTTGGGTTCCATGGATGGATCCAAGATCATAATTGTCTTGGTGCCATTGGGGCGTATTTTTCTCCATTACCTCCTCCTACTACTGTGGAGAAACTAGAAGCACAAGGCTGTGATCAAGGAGCTTCTTGGGATGATGGTATTTACGATGGTGTAAGAAAGATATATGTTGGACAAAGGGGATATGGAATCGCATTCCTCAAGTTTGTGTATGACAAGGACAACCAGATGGTTATCGGAGACGATCATGGTAACAAAACACCACTTGAAGTCAAAGAGGTGATGCATGGTTACATTTACATTCGATCAAGATTGATTTTTTGTGTTTGAGATTATCTTTGCGTGTAAAAATGATCTTTATGTTTATTTGGCACAGTTGGAGCTCGAGTATCCGAACGAATACATCACAGCGGTGGAATGTTGTTATGATAAAGGAATTGAAAGTGAAGTCGAGTTTATAGCCATGCTTAGATTTAAGACCAACAAGCGAACCTCTATATCTTTTGGATTTGAATCTAGCTCAAGTTTTGTAATCTACAAAGAGGGCTACAAAATCGTTGGTTTCCATGGAAAAGCAAGTAACATGATTCATCAGCTTGGGGTCTACGTCGAGCCCATCATCACCCACTGATCATCTTTTAATCTTCGATTTTTTTTAGTTGTGCAATCTCTCTCATGTAATAAGGAATCATCATAAAACTATTTCAAGATTTTAAATCACTACTTAAAATTTAATGATAGATGACTGTGGTTTGGTAGATTTTCCAAGTCATGGAAACACTTTTTCCTGGAAAGGAAGGCGATGGGGCAAAATAGTTCGGTGTCGGTTGGATCGGGCTTTAGCCACAGAGAATTGGCATGATGTCTTTCCGAAGTCCCATGTGGAGTACTTAAAGATGGTGGGATCGGATCATCGGCCTATCTTGGCTACTATAGATAACAAGATTCCAAAGCGTCGGCGACAATTCAGATTTGATAAACGATGGATTGGCCAGGAAGGGTTTGCTGCAGCGGTTGAAAGGGGATGGACGGATAAACGGAGTAACCCGGAACCTAAACTAATAGATATGATTAGTCGATGTCGGCATGAAATTTCAAGATGGAGACATGAACATCAACCATATGGAAAGCAAAAAATTTCGGATTTACAGAAAATTCTCGAAGAGGTTCAAAATGACGATCTCCGGACGAAGGAAGATTTAATTGAGATTACACAAAAGCTGAAAGAAACATATCGGGATGAGGAACAATATTGGAAACAAAAAAGTCGAAATCTCTGGCTGAAAGATGGGGATTTAAATAAAAAGTTTTATCATGCAACGACCAAACAAAGGCGAGCAATAAATCGGATGGTTGGTTTACATAACAAAACAGATGTTTGGGTTACAGGGGATAAAGCAATGGAAGAAGTGGCAGTTGACTATTTTTCAGAGTTGTTTACGACCACATCACTGGATGATTTTACGGAGGTGCTTGGGGGAATTACGGGGTTAATTACGGAATCAGATAATGCCTTATTAACGAGACCCGCGACAGAGGAAGAAGTACAGACAGCTTTATTCTTGATGAACCCTGAAAAAGGCCCAGGGCCGGATGGGATGACGGCATTATTTTTTCAAAAATCATGGCCATTAATTAAAACAGATATTATTAGCCTAATAAATGAATTTTTGACAACGGATAATTTTGATGAGAGACTTAATCGGACAAATATATGTTTGATCCCAAAAACGGAAAGACCAACACGGATGACAGATTTACGCCCAATTAGTCTCTGCAATGTGGGATACAAGATAATCTCAAAAGTTTTATGTCTGAGGCTAAAAATGGTTTTACCTCAATTGATTTCGGAGACTCAATCTGCGTTTGTCCCAGGGAGGCTTAACTCGAACAATATTTTGATAGCATAAGAGATGTTTCATGGGCTACGGACCAATAAGTCTTGCAAAGGGAAGTATATGGCTGTTAAAACAGATATGAGCAAAGCGTATGATCGGGTTGAGTGGCAGTTCGTT
>OVBJ01001847.1:0-23299 GCA_900406535.1 Noccaea bulbosa
TTAGTTTTGCATTTGACTTCAAATTTTGTATTACTTTTGAAAACAGCCCAATTATGAATTTAAGTTTATTTCTAACTTTATTATTATATAAAAAAACTCATAATGTAATTTTTCTATGTATCTAAACTTGTTAAACATGTTCTGAACACATTAATTATTTGTTTTATATGTAAATACATTCAAAAATATCACTGTAATATTTTCAGTTTCACTATCAATATATATTAGTAGCTACAATTTATTTTAAAATTTTAACATTTATCATGTATTAAATTTTGTATAAATATTTAAATAAAATAATAATATATATATTTTTACGATATTCAAAAAATAATCATATGGAGAATAATTTTTGAAGATATTTAATTAATTTTTTTTATTAATTAATAAATACTAATATCTCTATAAGATAAAGTAATTTACCGATAAATAAATATTACTATTAATAAATATTGATTTACTGATAAAGTAATATTTTATGTGATAATAAATTTTTAAAATCCCAACATTATTAGTTTATAAAAGTTTTACTGTACTTTAGGCTACCTTTTTTTTTTTTTTTTGTATGAATGTTAAGATTTAGGCCACCTTTTTAATTCTGTACTTCTAAGTTCTAACTCAAAACTAATTTTATACTCTAGGTCCCATGTCACTTTCAATGTGGGATTCCTAACATATTTACTATCGTTAGTGAATGTTCATGAAAAATCTTACAGGATGGATGGAGCCAAAGAAAAAAGACAATGAAAAGCATTGTCGGTAAGCTCGGTCTCTTGCACATTGCAAATTCCTTTTCTTCTCTTCTGAGCATTTTTTTTTTTTTTTGCTATGAACATTTTGTGGTTTATCTCTCCGCAGAAGCAAGGGTAGAAGCGGATCCTAAGAACAAGAAAGCTGCCGGGATTATGCTGTTGAGTCTAGTTCCCTTTCTGATGGTGACACTTTCAGCAATATGTGATTCACATTCTTGGAGTCGCATCATTGTGTTGATCACACTGATAATCTCTTCTTCTTCAACCGTTGTTTACTTTGTTTACTCGGTATATATGATCCCTTTTGAAAATCCAAGTAAAATATATTTTGGTTTCTCTTTCTTGTCTTACTGATGAGTTTTTTATTTTCTTTGGAAACTCTCAGTATTTTGATCGGGCTAACCAAGAGAAGAGCTTAGACCACGCGAGGTTTGAGATCATGTCAGAAGTTCATAAGCACTTACAGAGATTTTCACCGAAAAACCTTATCAAAGATGGAGAGCTAAGCAAAGAGAGCTTGAAAAGGTTTTTTTTTTTTTTTGTTTAGGTCTTAATGTTGAAGCAATAATTGTATATTTTACGTACATCGTAAATCATTGGTTGAAAAAATTAATAGTTTGTTCGAGAAAGCTGATACGAACAAAGATGGGAAGATACAAATATCTGAGCTAAGAGACTTAACCATAGAGTTTTGGAACTTTGGGAGGATGAAATGTGACATCAATGAGCTCGCTAAAGCTTTTCTTGAGGATTTTGATGGAGACAAAGACGGTGAACTAAAAGAGAATGAATTCGAGGAAGGGATCGCGACATTGCTCAAACAATATAAATTCAACTTCGACAACGTAGAGGATCAAAGCGAGAATCACACTGTAAGCATATATCACAGACACACGCACAAATATCATTTCAAGAGTTCATATATTCAAATTTAGCATTTCTAGAAAAACAAAAATTATTGCAACTACCACCACAATTTTAACTAACAAAATTTATATACCAAATACTCCTTTTCTACATTTTGAAAAAATAAAATAAATAAATACACATCTAAAATAGTTTTCTTTCAAATGAATAGTATGATAATAATGAGTCAAAATGTCATTTTTGGATATTCTCTAGCTTATGAAATCATGATGTGTTGCAGGAGGAAGATGGAGTGCTAAAGCTGGAAATGCCAAAGCAAAGGCTTGTTACTAAACTGCTCTCTATGGAAACGTTAGGAGCTGCAATTGAAGTCGTCGTTGGTATCCTAATTGTCCTCTTTCTTGCAAAGCCATTTATGATGAACATCGAGCTCTTATCAGGCTCAGCAAGAGCACCCTCTTGTTACATCGTGTTCGCGATTATCCCATTGGCTAGAAACTTAAAGAACACTCTATCTACACGCTTCTGCCGTGGAAAAGACAAGAAAAGAATCTCATCTAATACCTTCTCCGAGGTTAGTTTAACCATCACAATTCATTGCTTTGCGTACACGGTATCTAAAACCTAGAGTAAACAAAAATAAATGATATTTAAAGGGCATTTTGGTCGTTTCAACAGATCTACAACGATGTTACAATGAACAACCTCATGGGAATTTCGATCATTTTGGCAATTGTATACACGAGAGGCTTGACATGGAATTACTCGATCGAAGCTCTTATTCTCGTGATCATTGGCATCATTATAGGCTTACCGGTTTATATGAGATCGACTTACCCATTATGGATCTGTTTATTGGCCTTTGCTATGTACTTCTTCTCTCTTCTCCTTATTTATCTCCGTTTTCGTTTTCTAGTCGAGAACTAAGTTTACACCCTAAAAAAAAAAAAAAAAAAAAGTTTACACCTTGAAGTATTAGGTGAGACTTAGAGTGATTACCTTTCAAACAGCATTTCCTTGGTAAACTTTGTAGCTTTCGCATATTTCAGTTGTTCCATTTGGTTGCCCTTTTTTTTTTTTTATTGAATTTAGTGTAAAATCTATTCAAGCATGAAAAAAGTCTTTTTTTACAACAAGTGCAACATTATTTTGATATGTAAAACCGAATCACAGGGAGATATGACATTAGGCTCGTGCTCCAAACCAAGTTTGGAGTACCTTCCTCATACTTTGTATCCCGTGTTGATATGATCGATTGGATACGTTGCGATGCGTTGTATGTTTGTGAGCTCGTGTTTGAAGTGATGCAGTCATTGTTGATTCTTCTTCACCAACATCCCCGTGAAAATATCTATAATTGTTCCCTCAAATGTAATCCATACGCGCATATTTTTCTTTAATTTGGGTACTATAATTGTTTCCCTCAACTCCTAGAGATTAAAACCCCGCAAGGAGTTGTTTGCACAGTTTTTGTTTTTAGTTTTTCTTTAATTAATTGATTTAAATTATGATGGTTTTGTGTTAACGATTATTGGTTATATTTTGAGTTAACCCTTTGCACTAAAAATATTTAATACTCTCTGTTTCGCAATATAAGGGGTTTTGGAGTTTTTTTTTGTTTCATATTATAAGGGGTTTTCAATTTTCTATGCAAAATTAAATGTGTTTTTGTTGCTTTTTACTTTTTGAATATTGCAGATTGTTTTTTTATTGGTTGATCTGTTTTGGAATTGATGATAAAATATTTTTTATTTTTAAAAATATAAAAATTAATTGTGTTCTTAATCTCTGTGCAAAAACTTTAAATCCCTTATATTGTGAAACAGAGGGAGTATGTTTTTCTTTTTTCAGTAAAATGTTAACTTGACACTTCATCGTTGACTTTCTCTTTCAAAAAAATTCAAACAATTTAACATATTTTAAATATTTTACTTATTCAGTTCCATTGGATTATAAGTAAGCATTTGACTAGAAGAAAAAATTATTAAACATGGTATAGAATCACATTTTGACTCGAAATATGGTACAAAATATATATTTGCTTGTTCTGTGATAGCGTCTATGCTTAGATAACCATTGATTCTTTAATACAATTTTAGTATTATGCACAGTGCTTAAAATTTTCAATTTCTTGTTTTTAATTTCTCATTAGTTTTCTACTATGTTAACTAAATTTTATATTATACATTTTTAACTCGTAAACCTATTATAACATTTTAAAAAGATAAATCCTCTTTATAAATTTTAGATTAATAAGGTACATATATACTATTTCGAGGAAAATATATAATTACATTTTCTCTAATATATATTAAATTTTTCATTAATTTTTAATATTAAAACATCACATACATTCTATTTATTAATTATTTTTGTGTATTTCCTTAATTTTATTTATATTTTTAATTTAAATAGACATGTAGTAAGGGAGAGTTAACATTTTACAACTAGTCCTACCTCACTTAGTTACAAACTAATTGTGGTCAATATATCTTATATATATAATGGGAGAATTTCTCTCCATCTTAAGTGTTCACCTCTCAAATATTGTTATTGAACCTCTCAAATATTATGTTATTGACTAGTTTAGAGAAATTTTTTTTATCATATTGATTGTTTTGAGAACACGTGGTTCTAGCAAATTTCACTCGGAAGACTCAATCTTATTGGCCTAAACAACTGACCGTCCCCTGCAAACATTTATATATCATATACGTGTTCTCAAAACAATCAATATGACAAGTTTTAGAGAAAATAGATCCGGCAGCAATATCTCAGTATCTTTTTATAAAATTCAAATCTTTTAATGCAATCTATATCAAGTTGGCTGTACACTTACATAAGTCCAATAATACTAGAACTTGAATGAAGTGCACAATAGTATTTAAATTTCGGCTGGATGGGGTCAAATTAGTTCAGCTCCGAATTCCAAAGCACAACTTATTTACCAATGCAAATAATAAAATATGTAGTAGGACAGAGAGCATAAACCAGCTAATCCTTGTGTATTGGCACAACTTATTTACCAATAGCTAATCCCAACTGTTCATCGTCCACGTAACTTTTGTTCCATATAGTAAATAACCCACCACCAGCCATAGTACGCGAGGTATCATCAAACTTATAAAAAGATATTCAATAATGGCAGAATTTTCACAATTTAATTTAACCTAATGTTGGAAGTAGTATATCAATTAATTGCCTTGATGAATGTCTTGTGTTAAAATACTTGTGGGATGTATTAGGAGAGAAATAAATAATTACGAAGACAAAGCTTATTGGATGCTTTCTTGTTGAGGTAGTATAGGGTGAAGATTCAGACTCAAACCCACATGCTCTTGGCCATTGTGCATGGAGAAATGTGGTTTATCAGTTGAAAGTATGAGATATTAATTAGTAAACGTCTTTTAAAAAAATATATATATATATTCTTGGTAATTTTGTATATGTATGATGTATCTAATCTATTAAAAAAAGAAGTTGTGAAGTAACCGAGAGATTATTATCTAGTCCAGTTGGATCAAAATATAAATAATAAAATGGTGTTTGCAGATCTCAGTTATATAAGCAACCAAACTTTAGTAAGAAGTAGTTGTCATTTCTGAAATTGATCTTGTTTGTTCTTTTCTCTTCAATCTCACTCACTTAACAAAACTCCAAGTAGAAAAATTCCACTAATAGTAATCAGTTCATATGCAAACATTCTCACCCAAGAGGAGGCACATCCATCCACAATGCCCATTTACTCTCCTCTCCTTTTTTCTCTCCCTAGCTCTGATCATCTCTGGTGTGAGCTCTCGTGTCTTGAACTCTATCCCTCTGAATAACTCGATCTTGATCTCTGATGGTGTTGTCAATGATGCCTTGGATTACAAGTTTCTCACTCTTGATCCTCCAAAGAACGTCTCCAAGGCAGCTTGTGATCATGTCTACGGGTTTCTTCCATGTGCAGACAATATTGGAGGTTATGTCTTCCAAGTTTTCTCCTTTGGGTGTCTCTTGATCATCGGTGACTATTTCATGTCTGAAGGAAGATCAAAACTCTTTGTAATCTTCGAGGTCGGTTTCTATGGCGGTATCGTCTTCCCTCTTCTTACAATGTTCCCAAGGATTGTCCTTATGCTCTGTAAGTATCCTTTGCTTCTTTTGCTCACATTAAGAAATCATCTGAAATATTTTATAGCATTATATTACGGATTACTTTATTCATACACAACCCTATAAAAGTTTTGACAATCTTAAAGTATTTTTATTTTTATTTTTTTAATAAATCTCAGCGCCTGGCCTATCAGCGACACACGATGGTGCTCTCTTGATTGTGGGTAACAACGTTGGAGTTACTGTAGGACACACAGTTTTTGCTCTGACAATGCAGTGGGGAGCTTGTGTTGTGTTTGGCTTGACTAGTCCTAATTCAGACCAGTCAATCAGGAGAGGAGCTGTCAAAAGATCAACCTCTGTAAGCTGAGATTCTTTTGTTGCAGTCTGTTAGCATAATATTAAGTCACCACAACGAAATATAATCTGTGACTATGTATAGGATACAAAGAATCCAAGAAGGGGGTTTTACAGGATGAAGATACTTAAAAGTGTTGTTGGTATGTTGAAGAAGACTTACAGATTCTTTCTCTTGTCTTTTGTGTGAAGTCTGTTTTGATTTTTTTTTTTTTTTGGTTTCTTTGTCTCTCTCTCTCTCTCTGTGCAGAAGCAAGCGTAGATGCGGATCCTAAGAACAAGAAAGCTGCAGGGGTTATGCTCCTGACTCTAGCTCCATTTCTCATGGTGACATTGCCTGATTTACTTGATGCACAATCTTGGAGTGACATCACTTTGTTGATCACACTCATTATCACCTGTTCATCAACCTTTATCTACTTTGTTTACTCGGTATGTGCTCTCCAAACAATTAACAAGTAAAAATATTTGACTTATTTGCTTTGTTTTTCTCTTCATTTTTCTTACCGGTGAATCTTGTTTTTGTGCAGTATTTTGATACGGCAGACCAAAAAAAGAGCTTAGATCACGCCAAGTTTGAGCTCATGTCGGAAGTTCATAAGCATTTGCAGAGCTTTTCTCCTCGAAGCCTTATTAGAGATGGACAGCTAAGTAAAGAGAGCTTGAAAAGGTTCTATTTCAAGAACTATTATCATTTTCTTCTTCTAATCAAGAACTATTATCATTTTGTTCTGTTTTGTGTGTTCTTTGAAAATTGAAAATTTACTGTTTTTTTTTTTTTGTAGTTTGTTTGATAAAATCGATAGGAATAAAGATGGGAAGATTCAGATCTCGGAGCTTAAAGACTTAACCGTAGAGTTTGGAGTTTTTGGAAGAATGAAATGTGACATCAATGAGTTTGCAAACACTTTACTTGCGGATTTCGACAAGGACAAAGATGGAGAACTAGACGAGGACGAATTCGAAGAAGGGATTATGAAACTGCTGAATCAATACAAATTCGATAACCAAGAAACTCCCAGACAGAACAACACGTACATATACAGAACAACATCCGATTCCGTGCACGTCAAGAATCAGTCTCAGGGCGATGAAGCTGGAGTTTTAAAGCTGGAAATGCCAAAGCAGACTCTTGTTTGTAAACTCCTCTCCTTGAGAACATTGAGAGCTGTAATTAAAGTCGTCGGCGGGATGATGATCGTTCTCTTTCTTGCTAAACCGTTTATGATGAACATTGGACTCTTGTCGGTTTCAGCTGGAGTTCCTTCTTTCTACTCCGTATTTGCAGTGATCCCTTTGGTTAGAAACTTGAAGAACACGCTATCTGCACATTTCTGTCGTAAGAAAGACAAGGCAAGAATCGCATCTGAGAAGTTCTCTGAGGTTAGTTTATTTACTTGACCACGCTTCTTTTCGCCACATTACAATGATGAGAGAAACTTGAAAGTTATAAGAGCTTCTTTCTCTTTTTTTTTTTGCAGATTTACAGGGATGTTACAATGAACAATCTCATGGGAATGTCGATAACGTTGGCGATTGTATACACGAGAGGATTGAAATGGGATTACTCAACAGAAGCTCTTCTGGCTGTGGTTGTTGGTCTTGCCATTGGCATACCCGCTTACGTGAGATCCACGTATCCGTTTTGGATCTCTGTAATGGCCTTTGCTATGTATATCTCTTCTCTTGTTCTCATCTATCTCCATTTTCATCTTCGCGGTCAGAGCTGAAAAAGGTGAAACCTTTTAGCTCTCATCAGACTGATAGTTTATCAATTTCAAAGTGCTAGCTTCTTCATTTTCATATTGTGAATCAAAAGCTTAATAAAGACTAAGTTCTCTTTGATTAAAACTCTGTCTGGTTCACATGTTGATGCTGGCCTTCACTAAAACTTTCCATACTTCTACTATAGCTAGGAACTCAAGTGAAAGATTTTAGTGTTTCACTAAGAACAAACAAAGACTTAAAGCTACATAAAAGACACAGATAATCTAGTGAAATATTTTCTTGGTGAAAAAATATTCTCTATAACTTAAGGCTGAGATCGATCCCATGATCAACGACTGATTCATATTTCTCGCAGGCTCTTTGTTCTCGTTCACCATTGCACCGATCATCAGAGGGTATGAAGCTATAGAACGGCTTCCTACTTCTCCGTTGCATACTCTCATCAAAGTCTTGTTCTTGTTGTTCATACTAAAACCAAAAAATAATTTGATGAAACAGACTAAGCAACTTCATCAATTAATGAAGACATAATATAGCAAAAGCTCATTAATTTTACCTGTAAGCTAAGTGGGATAAACATTGGGTAGTCACGTGGAATGGAGGAGGTAGGTGGATCAATGGCAATGGGGTTGCAAATCGTTGTACCGGAATCTTGAACCGGACTTACCAATCTCATATCTATCGACCGGCTTTGTTTCGTTTCCCTTTAACATTTCCAAATAACAACACATCAAGAATTAGGTTTTGGTACATCAAGAAAATGAGTGAAAGCCAATAAACAAGAAGATAAACCTTGGGATTGTTTTGGTTGATCCAACGCTAGCTTTTGGCAAGTTGCATGTGAGAAAAGGCCATGGCCTCTTTGCACTAACCATCTATGGAAAATATAAATAAAAAAACGCATTAGAAAAACGTTCGATTTTGTTTCTTATTATGGAAATAATAATCAAAAAAAAAAAAAAAAAAAAAAAAAAAAAAAAAAAAAAAAAAAAAAAANATACCTTTTTTTCTTCCTCCAGAAACTGAGAGACATTATTATTATCGACGCAAGATCTTTGGTTTGAAGGGGGCTCTATGAATTGATAAAATCCTGGATTTGAGAGATTCATCTGCAGAATTATTAAAAATAAAAAATATTTATTTGTGTTCTTATTATATAATTACAGAGTGTTTAAATCATTTTTTTTCTCTTTAACAAATAAAGTGTTCTGCTTTACCGTCTGATGATGTTGCTTCCTCTGAAAAACCGGCGCCGGAGGAATGAACTCCGTAGGGAAAGATCCGTCGGCGAAATAAGAAGAAAACGGGAAAGCAAATTTTGGAGGGGTCATTAACAAATCACTTCCGCCACCGGCCGTCGCCGTCTTTCTTGCTGGTGGCCGGAAAATGGGAAAAGTGGTGTAGAGGGAAGTTTCCGGCGGCGGAGGAAGCGGAGGAGGAGCAAAGAGGAGAGTGTGATCGATGTTTGGTATTGATGTAGAAGAAGAATGTGGAATCGGAAGAGACGGAGATTTGCTCTCTTCTTCTAAACGAATCTTCTCGAGTTCGGCGACACCTGGACCTCTACGTCGGACTTTATCTTTCTTGTGTTTCTTCGGACAAGAACCGGAGTAATCATCTTGTAAGTCTCCATAGCTTTCACTGCTTGTGTTACTACACATTTTTTTTCCAGATATTCTTTACTCTGAGAAAATGATTTTGGCCAAGAATTTATTCAGAAAAAAAAAAAAAATGATTCAAAATGGGGAGAGAGATGTAAGTAAATCTGAGAAGAAATAGGCTGTTCTTTCGTAAGTGAGAATAGTCGTGAGAATTTAAAGAAAATTCAAAGCATCCATGTTTTTATCTTTCTTAAGATCTCTCTCTCTCTCTTTCGAATGAACCACCTGGAGATAGAGAATCTTCATCGGTTTCCGTGATTTTCTCTTGCGGAAAATATTGTGATTCTCTTCCACCTACAAATATTGTTTATATATTAATCATTTCAAGTATCGGTTTCATGAGAAGTGCAAAATTACTTGATAACCCCATAACTGTTAAAGAATAGCAGATTGATCTCCTTATTTCTCAATTCAATGCTTTTGACAACTAAAAGTATTCTTTTTTTTTTTTTTTTTNAAACTTTTCCGGAAACTTACCTTTTTCTTCTTTTTTTGGGTCCAATTTCCGGCAACTTATCTTATACCATGTTTATCTGATTATTCGACCAAGTAATGTATACATCGATAGCTAATTTGTTGTAATAGTGGGGGACCTTTATGAAAAAAAAGTTTATAAGTACGTAGAAAAAGAAGTTTCTAATTCAAGAAGCTGGCGAGAATCAGAACGTTAATGATTAATAGGTAAATTTGGGGAATGTTCATTATTCTGAAAATTGAAGCTTGTATGGTCCCATAAACAAAAGCTGGCCAAAATGTAATAAAAACCCACTTGCGAAATTCAGAAAATTTCTTATTCCATAAGTTTCTTGTCTTTTACTCTTCACTTCTGTTAGAATGCTTATGACTATTAATAAATAATAAATTTGGAGAAAAAAACAAATGAAACAACATATATGCAATATGTTCTATCATAATAATTTTTTTCTGTGGTTTTAATATTAAGTGTTCTATCATATAGTTAGTTTTCTCTATTTGTAAATAAGATTCTCATTATGGCACATGGTCCCATACAAAATCTCTGATTAGAAAAAAACTATTTATAATGTTAATTTTAACCTTTCCAGTTCTATTTGAATATATAAACAACACAATAATGATTCATATCGTTGCGTCATCAATAAAATTGACCTCCTAGCATCCCTACGATCCAACCTAAAATAGACTATTGAGTCATTGATATTGGTTTTGTGATTCGGTTTGCTTATAGAGAACATTAACTGCTCTCTGTGTTTAAATAAGACAGCATACGTACGATGTGCTACAAAAATGATTAAGGTTGATAATCCCAAAATGAATTATTTGTGTAACGAATCAATTGAAAATCTAGGTGTTGATTCGCACGTTTGAGGATCAACGGTAATTGGAATTAGATAATACGTATTACGTAAGATCCGTCCAAACATTGTATGATTTTGTGTATCCATATTTATGAGTTCTACAATCACAAGCCCATAATTTTTCCAAAACTTTATTTGACTTTTTCATATTTTATAATCTAAAATCATTAGTGCTGGGGTGTTTATTTTTTTGGTAATCAGTAAATTAAAATTATCATCAAGAGAATAGATCAATATCGTATACTTTGTAATATGATAAAGTAAGTGTAAAGATAAACTGGTGTTCTTAACTCTGGTCCATTATCTTTGGCTCACTCCCTTAACCAATCATCATCCCTGGCCGTTATTATTAATACTAGATTAATGTCCGCGCATACGCGCAAATTTTTCTGTTATTACAATTTAAGAAAAATGCTATAAAACAGTTATAGATTTGTGATTAATAATCTAACACAAATGACATCCGTATTTTAATTCTCATTTATTTGGTTAGCGACTGATTTTCAAATATATAATTTTATATAATACTACATGTTTATATGTCTTTGACTTTTTTTATTTATTTACTGCTACATGAAACGGATTCTGCTTCTCCGCCATCGCTTTTTGCTGGATTCAATTCTCTGTATATTAAGAGAATTTATATGTTTAATAGTGATTCAAGATAGAAGCCGAAGGGTAATAGTCTTGGAGTACGTAATATAAGAGTTTTCTTTATTTTGTAAGTTACAATAAAAGAATGCCAAAAGTTGTACTGAAGTTCCAATAAATTTTTGGGTTTTTTTTAAAAGAAGAATTATATGAAATTTTTTTTGTAAGTTACAATGGGCACAAAAAGAGAAAAAGTTACTTCTATTAAATTTTTGGATTTTAAAAAAACTAAAAATTATATGACACATGTCATCTTCTTCTCTGTTCACATGCCCAAAATATGGAGAGGATTGCTTACAAATCATATATATGATGTGCATGGTCCAATCTGACCAATGTGAGTTGCAGTCTTCCAACATGGATTCCTTCCAACCCAATCACAAAAGCAGTTCCGTTTATGTTCGCATTTGGAGCCTTATCTTAATTGCTGAGATTATTGCAACCTCCTTCAATGGCATGGAGAAAATGTTTAATTGCCTCTTTGTATTATAGTCTCCAAGTATAAGATTATTGAAACTAATACAACCAACCATTCAACCTCGTACATTTTAAATTTAGGGATTTAAGTCTAAATACATAAGCTTTAATTCGAATTAAATGCAATTTGTTTATGATACCTGGAACCAGAATGAGGCACTAATGTATAACTCATGTATACTTTTGTCGATAGCTCATGTCCGTGGGCCCTCTCTCGGCCCGTGGGCCTCACCCCTGTCTGACAATCGGTCCGTTATTTTTGGAAGGATCTAGAGACTTGTTTACTGCCCCTGCAATCAATACCCGACATTTCCCCGTGTTTTGGCCTCACTTACACGGTTCCGCAGATCACTTCTCGGAAGGTCACCCCTCATTCCACTACTCTAGCCCAAGCACGCTTAACTCTGGAGTTACTTATGGGCTTTTGACCGAAAAGGTATATGCACTTTGTTGACATAGGTACTCAAATCAATTCTCTTAAACCTTTCCCCAAACCGGGATGTTACAGTTTTTCCAATGTATCACAGGGCCCAAAAGAATTTCGAGCCGGGCCTGAGCTGAACCCTGGGACATTGATTATCTTATCCAACTACAGAAAACCCAGCCGAAACCTGCAGATCGAATATCACTTTTCCACGCTGCATATGTGTTGCATCTAACTGTGGATCGATCAGTTGCATGTCGAGATGATTTGGGGATCTGGGTGTGGTGATGAGGACATCAAGTCATCATCAACCAAGGAGCATGGAACCATGAGCCATGAGGAGGAGAGCATGAAGCTGATGAGAGCTAAGGAGGAAAGCGAGTTGAGTTCAGCTCAAGTGGCGGCCAAGATCAAATATCCAAGCTCAACCAATATTTGGAGATCATACTAAACTCATCCAGAGTTAGTCACAAGGAAGAATCAACCCGAAAGGGTCCCAAATGAAGAAGATATTGAAGTTACAATTTGGAAGATCTTCAATGGAGTTGATGGAGACATACAATCACTCATCAAATCACTCCGGCCAAACCAGGATGAATCAAGCAACAAATCCAATTTTTTTTAATTCTCAACTCATCAGAGTCATACGGCGAATTGGATTCATGACCAAATTAATTTTGGTTCAAAAGTTATTGATTTTTCAAATCGGGTAAACCGGAGCTTTCCCGATTTGGACATAGGTGCGCTTATTGGAGTATTCCGATCGAACCAGAAGGAGATAAGCTGTAAATCAACTTGTTGTGGAAGCTTGACTCAACAGGGGAGTTCTTAGAATTGGAATCATATCAATAATGGTTTTGACGTGGAAGTTATTCAACTTCTAATCCAGATGATTCTCAACTTGCCTTATTTGGAGGCTTGCGGGTTTAATCACTTACAAACCCGACTTGGGCGACCAGGAGAGAGATCACACCATACAGGAGATACATCAAGACACCTAGTAGAGTCCTGTATTATCTTACCATGCTCCACAGACCACAGGATCAGGCGGATCCTCACCTTTGTACACTTTCCATTTCCGGATGCATTCACACTTGGAGGAATAACTCTCCAACGACTACTTTGTCTTTGCTGCTGCGTTTTGGAGTCTTTTTAAATGAATCTATCTGCAAAGAAATTTGGTTTAGGGATTTTGTGAACAATTGAATCTGAAATTAAAGCTTGTTTAGTTTATAGAATTTGCAAATGAATTTGGAATCCTAGGAATTAGACATAGATAATATTCGCAACGAAAGTTTGTCGATTTTACATTAGTGTTCATGTTCAAGAACGGATCTTAATTCATATCCTGATAGTTTTAATTCTGCAATTTCTTATTCAACCTACGAAACCCAAGTCCTAGCATTTGTTTCTCTAAATTTAACTTCACAAATCGATCTCTGCTACTTTTATTTACTTGTTTTTGCATTACATTTATAGTATTTTACTTAACTTAATTTGAATCTAGAAGTTTACTGTGCAACAACTTGACATTTGGAATTCGATACCCTATTTGCTACATTGATTTGCTGTACACTTGCAGTAGAATATTTAGGGAAAACTTAACACCTATCATAAGACTCCAAAACCAACATATACAAGAAAACTACCTCTAAAAGCATAAAACCTTATTGAAAACAATTAAAAACATATGAAAATACTAAGTGAAAATATGCAAATTATGGATATATCAACTCTCCCAGACTTATCTTTTGCTTGTCCCCACGCAAACTAAGCATGGAAAAGAGGTTTGAAAACATGAGAATTCACAAATATTTTGGAAATCCACATTGACCTTTATCTTAGTAATCCACATAAAACAGCAATGACATTAAGAATTAAGAACAAGAGTACATACCATGAGTTTTGCAATCATCCCAAAGCAGTCCACTCCTCCTTAGACAGTCCAAATTCGCCACCTTTGACTCCTTTAGTTTCTAATGGTGTGGTCTCAACTTGGGAATATCGATCAAAGGGTTTGGGGACTCTTACCCATCCTCTTTTGATAAAACACATGTCTTGCTTCTTGTTTCACCTCTCTCTCTTCTCACTTCTTAAGTCAATTCATCCCTTTTTTAGGGTAGCAAAGTATTTTTTTATTTCGACTTCTTCTCCTCTTTGTGGAGGTTTTTGGTGGATCTTCCATAGACGCGAGTATTGATGGTTGTAGCCACCTAATCCTCGGTTACCTGGATCAAAAGGCCTTCCATAGACGCGAGTATTGATGGTGGTTACCATCTAATCCCCGGTTACTTGGACCTTGTGCTTTTTCTTAAAATTGAAGGGGAGAGAGAGGGAAACCGAACTCACACAGACTTCCACTTGTTGGTGAGGATGAGGATTCATGCTCTTTGTAATGCCAAGCCCCTAGCTGAGAAGATTAAGTTCATTAAAGTGCAGAGTCAAAGATGGATCCTTCTTGTGCCCTTAGAGATGTGAGCATTTTTGGTAGATTGATCCACTCATGATGCACCTTTGGTGAAGTATAATGCCAAGTACTGAATCAATGGTCACTTAAACATAGGCACAACAATGGTTAGTTCCAAGATGAGGTCATAATTCTCGACAAAAAAATTGACTCAATAAAAACGACTCAATAGAATGAAAACAGTGCAAAATAAAAATGCCAAAATGAACAAATACATTAGTAATAATCCCCCCAGACTTAGCTTGTACCGTCCCGGTGAAAGAAAAATCAGATTAAGAGAGGTAATATGTGAAATAAAATGGAAAAAGATAGAGGTAAGATGATTTTACCAAGTGATGACCAATTGAGATGAAGATCAGGGTCGGACAAGTGTATGAGGCACTTCCTTATGCATGATAGGTCGGTGAGTTTTGAATTTCAAGGTCTGATTCTCTCCGGTTTGCATTTTGGTCGAGTATGGCTCATTTGGTCGACCCAGGAAGAGTACCATGAACCACAGCTCAAACCATAAAGTTTTGCTCGACCCATATTAAAATTTAACCGTCCAAGTTGATGTTTTATGGCCTCTGGTGAAGTTTCAGATGATTCGAACGAGCGGTTTGAGAGATACTTTACTTTGCCTCCATATGGTCGATCGGATTAAAGTGTTATAGACCACAGATCAAAGTAAGACGATTTCCATGACCTATCTTGAAAATCCATCGACCAACCTAATATTTTATGACCACTGGCGAAGTTTGAGGCCATTTGAACGAGTGGATTGAGAGTTCCTTCACAAAGTGGTCAATTCGGCTCCAGGAAGAGTTTCTTGACCATACTTGAGTTTGGCTCGTTCGTTCTCTGATATATCTTTGGAAATGTATTAGTGAAGCTCCAGCAAGTTTTTTCCAGCCGGTGGTTGCTCAATACCATGATTTGGATTTGTCGGCCATTTTGGACACCTTTATCTGCCGGATTTGGCTTCATCGCATATCTCCTGATCCGTGAAGATTTCACTATCCTATCTTTTGGATTTGCCAACTGGTATTGTTATATCCGGTTGCCTGTGAAATTGGGTAGACTTTGGACACACGGATTGTGAGATAGATGATGTTGGCCTCCTCTTCACCCGTTTGGTCGAGGAATTGATGCCGGATTGGATTTCTCCAATTTGACTCGACCGTTTTGTGATATTCTTCGACTAAAGTGCTTCTTTTATCCTCCTTTATCATTCACAGGTCGTTCCCGCCTTGTTCCTTGTGATTTGGTGTGGTTCTCCATTGAAACCGCCTTTAAGCCGCCATAAGCTTTGTGCTTTTGGTTGACTACAGCAACTTTCCTTCATATCCTTCCTGTCAAATAGTTAAATCCTTGCAAAAAAATTTGAAATCACTGTTAGGTCCGGTCTTAGATTGAGATCCCCCAAGTAACCAACTTGAAGTTCACAATCTAAGAGAATATGATATAAACTATAAAAACATGTTGGGTCTTAGTTAGGGATCCCAAAGTTCTGAAATAGTTTAACATTAGTGAAATAAATGCATAAACTGAGTTTGACAAGTTAAGATTCATTCTCATTCATTAACCATCAATATTAAACAATTGAAATCATTACATGTAACTAATCAAGTTCAAGGTTCAAATGCATATCAAGTAAGGATAAAAAATGGTTTATAATGAATGCATGAGGAGAAGTTACTTACCTGTGTTGGAGATTTCACTTTCTACAAGGGTGGGAACAAAGGGTGGGTCACTTTCTTGTTTTGGTCTCCTTTTGGTTCTTCATCCTAAAAACATTTTTTTTATTTTTTTATGCAATTTTAAAAACTCCTAAAAAATAAAACTAAATAGTTACGCATTCAATAATGATATGAAAATTAAAAATGAAAATTAAAATCATGTGGGTTGCCTCCCACAAAGCGCTTTGTTTTAAGTCATTTAGGTTGACTTCTTTTTCTTTTTAGGTGCAGATGAGCTCAACTAAAGGGTTACGGATCCCTTTAGCTTCTCCATTCTCTGGTTCAGGGGGCTCTCATGGTGGTCTGGGCACGCCAAGATCATCTCCTATGCCATATTTGAAGACAAATGCCCTCGGGAAGAGCTTTAAGGTATTCATGAGCTTCTCCTTTGCGGTATGAGCTTCTTTTGGGTCCGGATCCTTAGGGGTAAGGATTCTCATCGTGGGAAAGGACTTAGGTACGCCATCAGGCTCATCTTCAGCTTCATTTTCGTCCAAGGCATGGAGCAAAACCGAGTTGATGTCTTTGAAGACATCTTCATGTTTAAGCTTTGACGGTTTCATGGCCACCTGCGGTTTTGGATAGGGCTCACTCTCCTTGGCGTCTTTAGACATTATGGCTCCTTTCTTTGGCGTGGTATAAGTCTTCTCTTGTGGCAGCTTGATCTCTCTTGGTGCTGTCTTGAAGTCGGTGCTTTGATAGAAAACATCTTGCCGGATATTTCCTAGTGACATGCGGCTTCTCATGAAGTCTATGTCCGCACTGGTGTAAGCTCTTCTTGACTCTCCTGGAAACAGCTCCGGTGTCTGGCTCTCCTTAGGCTCAGCTTCTTTTTCTCCTTCTTGAGATAGTGCAGGGACAAGGGCGAGATAGTTCTCCTTAGATAGGACAGCACTACAAAATGTTTGAGGGTTCACCTCATTTTGCTTCTTTACGGCTTCCGCGGTTTGGACTACTTGAACCTCCAACTTCTGGACATGAGTGGAGAGAGACCCAAACTTTCTGCAAAGATCAGTGAACACATGATCTAGCTTCTCACAGAGGTTCTTGTTGATTTGCCTTTGCTCCTCCGTGTATCTTTCCAAGACTACATCTATCTTCTCTTCTTGTGGAGCCGGTGCAACAGCTTGAGGGAAAGTGAAAGGCAGCTTCAATTGACAGATCCCTTTAGAATAGACATGTTGCTTAGGCTGGTATTGAGCTCCTTGATAGACGTGCTGGCCAGGATACACGAAGTTTCCACCAATGTAGTTCACTTCCACTTTATGCTGCCTAACCGGTGGGGGAAGTGCATAAAAGCTCATCAAGTCCATTCTTTCTCTTCTAGTGTGTTGTTTGAGTTAGATATTATTGTACTCCACCTAAGACACACAAAGGAAGAGATTTAAGTAAAAAAAATTTATGAGTTTTTAAGGTTTTACAAAAAACAGAAAGTAAAATGCAAGAAAGTAAGAACTAGACTAAAAATCAATCAAAAAGTTTGAAGGAAATGCGACAGCCTCCCCGGCAACGGCGCCAAAAACTTGATGGGGCGTGGGTTTAGCTTCAAGTTTTAATATTTATAACCCAACCAATGTAGGCTGCAAGTGAACAGCAGTGTTGTAGTCGGGGTCGAACCAAGGAGGGTGTGATCTCACTTCAAACCTATGATGATTGATGAGTAGCTAGAACAGAAAATAAGATGTTGTGGTGAACCTAAAATGAAAAGAAACAAAACCAAATAAGTAATGAGAGTTGTAAACAAGAAAAGAAAGAGTTAGACAAAGGATAATCTTTGAAAACAAGTAATAAAGTGATGATTGCATTGGTATTTCATTATGAACCGTACACAAAACACTAAGGTATGTTCTTTCCACTTTCGTGGCTCCGAACACTATGTTTAAACAACCTAATAGACTCAACTTTCGATGGTTATTACAAGCTGTAAACATGCATTAATGGCTCAAGTAATGATAGAGTTCACTAGATTCCTTAGGTCAGCTTTCGTTGCCTAAGACGCGTAGGTCACCAAATATTAGATCCGGCAATACAACAAGCTTTTGGAGAGTGTATCAACCCTAGATCAGATTGCTAGATGTACGGTAAAGAAATCATGCATTAAGTTCAAATAAAGGTGGAGATTAATTCATGAATAAAAGTCCCAATTGCAACCGCCAATCACATCACACAAGTTTCATTGATTTACCTCGCCTAACAAGTAGATCTACTCGGACATAATGGAAACAAGCAAGCAAAGCATGGTTGAAATCATTAAGCAAGTATAATAAAGAGATAACTGATAAAGCATAGAAGAAGGCTTCTCTGATGAAGAACAAGTCGAAATCTCCCTTGATAACTCTTGAATCCAAAGTACAAAAGAAAAAGAAAAGATGAAAATAACAAGAACAAGGTTTTAGTGCAAGAGCAAGACTTGAGTGGCGCCTCCTTCTCCTCCTCCTAGATGGCGAGCTTCTAGGGCTTCTCTCTCTCTCTCTCTGACGGCCACTCTCCTCCTGCACGAGACACACCTTTTCGCAGAGGCTAAAAATATGTATAGATAGGCTGGAGTCGCCTAGGGTAATGAGGTGCCGGAAAAGGAAACTTTCTGATGAGCTGGAGTCAATCTTTTACGACGTATATGGGCCGGGATTGCACCAAGGAAGCCTCCGAATAGTATCTATGCCTCTTCCCAAGCGATTCAAGGCCTAAATCGCAGTTTTCGGGGCCATTAGACACGCGAGATCCTCCATGGGCTTCATCTTGTCGCTAACTGGACATGTCTCAGTAGAAAATAAGTTTCTCCCTGATGGTTGATCCAAATGGTTTGAATCCACTTTGAAGTGATGCATGACTCAAAATATCTATCCAGAAAGACCAATATCACCTTTTTTGGACTTCGGAAAAACCTCCTTGTACGGCCAAACTTCCGAACCTCCGTTTCTGCTTGATAACGAGAATCAGACACTTGGAGATAAATTGATGTTCTGGACTTGGAAACTTGCATGGAACTTGGTATTAGGCTCTTTTGCTCATTTTTGCATCCTTTTTGATGTTTTAACCTGTTAAGACTCCAAAACCAACATATACAAGAAAACTACCTCTAAAGGCATAAAACCTTATTGAAAACACTTAAAAACATATGAAAATACTAAGTGAAAATATGCAAATTATGGATATATCAGATAGTCAATCAACCCATCGATTGAGAGAGTCAATCAAGTGCTCATACCACATTCATCTCGAATTCATTCCACCTTCCGCGAGATTAAGCTTGGAATCTCTTGATCATTGAGTGATCATAAGTTGGAGTGATTTCAATCTTATATCATGTGGTATGTTTTCTTCCTATCTTTTGCGGATTGCCATTCTCTTGCACTCCTTATCGCTTTTATCATCACCTCCTCCTGTGAGAAACTTCTGTCATTGAAGATCTTTTGGTTTGGTGAAATCCAAATGGCCCATATAATCCACGGGAAGATTTTCCTTCTCCCACTCTAGTCGGTGGTAAGCAAATGATTGAGTTTAATCATTCAGTTTCAAATCTGATGTTTGGGATGTGGGTTGAGTCTATTGGGTTTTTTTAGGGCGCTAGTATCCGGACGTTATGGGCAAAGCTGCAATGGAAGAGAATGTGAGAGGTGCTTTCCTCTTCCCCATAGTGAGGACATAGTATTGTTTCATTTATGTGCCTTGTCTTCAGGTTTTCTCCCATTAGAAATGACTCTCTCATTGTTTTCCATAGAGGATTTTCAACTTTGGGGATATACGAGTGTTCCAGATCTCGTTCATCCAGTTGAAATCTCGGTAGGTGAGGGTTGATTGGTTTGTTTCAGAATCCTCCTTTCATGATTTTATATTTTCATAGTATATTGACTTTGCTAAGTAGATGCATGATTCAGAAGGAAGCCATATAACTTTATCCTCTACTCCCAATTTGTTCAGTTTGAGAACGAGGATATCATTTTCGATGTCCGGTAAAATTTCTTGAATTTTCTTCCTGTTCTAGTCATGTGACTCAGGGGAAATAAGATCCGCTACCATCAAATTTTGTAAGTCTTAAGGTGGAGGTCTTATTGGTCTTTGTTGCTGCTCCAGGGACAACCATGGTTCATCCCACAATTTTGTAGCTTTTCCATTCTCAATAGCTTTTCCAGATGAGGTTTGAGAAGGTCTTTGTCTATACAGATTCCACGCCAGCCATGGGAAGCTGTAGTTGGGAGGCCACAATCCAGGAAGCTTGTGTAGGGGATATATATGCTGAGTAACATCCTTGCGAGGAGGTAGTTTGAGGTTGTGAGTATGCGCCAGCTCACTTTCGCTAAGAGGGCGTCATTAAAGTTTTTTGAGATCTCTGAAGCCTAGTCTTCCTTCTCTCTTTGATTATGTAAGTTTTTCCCAAGATACCTGGAAGAGGGATTTTTGTGTGGTCTTTGCAACTAAAACCCTTCTTAGCCAATTGTAGTATAGCTAGGGTTCTTTGTCAAATCCAAAAGGAGCAAGATAGAGACATTAAGAATGCATGAAACTAAGTGAGCTAAGCAAATTCAAAGAGGTTTTATATCTATCAACCTAACTGAAATAAAGCACAAAGAAACAAAAAATGCAAAAACGAAAATGGAAGAAAGAAATGTGAATTAGGCACTTGGGATGAGGGTAACTGACCTGGGAGATTCTCAAACCAATCAATAATGCTCAAACAATTAAATGAATGCTAATCCTTAAGCATAAAACTCTTGAACAAGACTAATCCACTCTTATGAAACTAATCACTTTGTTAATTACCAATTTCAAGAACTAATTCTCATTAGTGAAATTCGAAATCAACAAGCATTATAAAAAAGTTTTATTAAGCCAATAAACACCCTAGACAATCACTCTCATGAGCTAGGAATGTGAATATCTTGATTTAGTTGGTTGGAGCATTTCATCAATATACTTTGTGGGTGGGAAATGCCATTGGCTCTAAATCACTTTGCTTAAAGCTAATCTAGCCTTAAGATCACTAAACAAGAAAGGATAAAAGCTAACCAAGTCATAAACATCAAGATTGATCATCGAATCTCTCTAAATATATCACATCCCAAGAGCCTAAAGTGAACTACTCAAAAGACATGAGGAATTCGAAATTAAAGGAAATAAGATGATGATTAAAATCATTAAAGAAGAAGAAAGATTTAAAGAAGAAGTACTTTCTAAATCATTAAAATTAAACCAAGATCTTACAAAAATAAAAAAGATAAGAAACGTGGCAAGAGAAAAAAAAAATTGATCAAGGAAAAGATCCAAGATGCCTAATAAAATTAGTTCTTTATGTATTTATAGTAAAGTGGGAAGGAGTAGCCTTGATCAACATTTTTTCCTTTGATTTCGCTTGCTCACGGGTCTTCATCAAACTCGTCAAGTCCTCTATTCCTAGTGCTCAAGTCCCTTGTTTTTAATCTCCTTTGAATGCATTTAAGCTCTGGTCCGCTTCCAGCTGGTCTCCGATCACCATCTCCGTTCATCTCCTCTGCTTAGAGCTCCGAATTCCTGATAAAGGTACTCCAAAGACAATAGTAATGCAAAATACTATTCTAAAAGCTAAATGTTCTCAAGTGGATGAAACCTACACTAAAATGTATTAAATGAGACTCAACGATATACAAAACCATGCATAACATGATGCTAAATGTATGCAAAAGTTGAGTACATCAATACCCAACATGCTCTTCTTTTTTCTTGGGTTCAATCCTCTATATGGTTCTAAACTGAAAAAGAAAAGAAAATAAAAACAAAAATGAGGTGACAAGATTCTTTCTAAACAAATTGGTTTTGGGAAAATAGCCGCTAGAACCGACTCTAGGGGAGCTCGCCAAGTGTCTTCACCCGATTTGTCAATTTTTTTTTTCGAAAATCAAATTTTTTTTAACGATAAAAATGTTTAAAAGCTCCCTATGGGTATCTCCATTAATGATACTCTCGAGTATCTTGCTTAAAAAGCTTTAAAGGATTAGTTTCTTAATTTTAAGAACACTATATAGTATTATTTTATTATTTTTTAAAAAATATATTTGTATAAACCCCTTTAAAAACCATGGACGAAGATGGTCTTAGTATTTTATAATCTGCGAAAGCTAACGAAAATAAAAAATAAATTATCCAAACAAATTGAAAAGAACAAAAAACATAACAAGGATCAAAGATAGTCACTCTCTATGCATATCTCCAAAGATCTGAGGACATAAACAAAACAACTGCTGTGAGAACTGTTGTGAAGCCAAAGTCAATTACTATATATTGTTCCTTTTCTTGCTGATATATTCATGGTTAAAGTCTAGTGCTTCACAGTAGATTAACTCCTTAACCTCCTCCTATGTGAATGGTTCCTATTTCGGGCCTCCTGCGGGAAAAACTTAAAACTTAAAGTTGAACTCCTCGACGAAGTCAACCCAAGTCCAAACCGCCCTCCGGGTCCTAGTAGACCTCCACCACAAATGTGCATCCCCACTGAGGTAATGCACCGCTATCTGTACCTGAAACTGCTCAGGACACTGAACGGACTCGAAGTTCCGCTCCAACCTCTGACGCCACTCGTCAGCCTGCTATGGAGTGACACCGCCCTCAAACGTCGGCGTGCCAATCCTCTGCATCTCTCTCATCATCTCTCGATAAGATAGATGCAACTACAGCGTCCTGCTGCCCAACAAAACCCGCAACCTCCTGCTGCTCAACAAACCTGGCACCTGCCTGCGTCCCGGCCGCTGGAGGTGCAACCGGAGCCTGCTGTGGTACCGCCTCTGGAAG
>OVBJ01001848.1:2324-23293 GCA_900406535.1 Noccaea bulbosa
AAAAAAAAAAAAATTTAAGGTTGGTGTATAATTGACTCTTTTTTTGTTTGTTGCGTGAAGAAAGCAATACCTTGTAAAGGTTGTAAGAATCATCAGCAATGGACCCATTACTACCGTCCTTTATCTTCTCTGCGAAAAGACAAACGTATTTATTAAATAATTTAATTTCAAGAAGAGAAAAAAACCCAACTCAGCTTATTAATTTCAAGACAAACGTATTTATTAAATAATTTATGGACACAATATCAGACCAGCTTAATAAACCCAATACCACACCAAAAAAAAAAAAAAAAAAAAAAAATTTTAAAANCCATATTTCAAGATTGTTGAGTGTTGATGGTTTTCTAATTGTGAAGACAAACCTGGGAAATTTTCAGAGAAGGTGTCCCAGATACTTGGTCCTCTTCCATCTTCATGGGCAGCACCTTCACACTGCAAAATCGGAAACATTTAGCCAAAAAAGAAAAAGAAAAAATATTAATTTGATGAAAAAGTAAGAGCTAAACCTGATAAGCAGAAGTAGCAGTTCCAAAAACGAAATCTTCTGGGAAATTACTTCTTCTTAATCTAGGTCTTGAGGAGTATTTCTTAGCGGAAACTCCAATGTAGGACAAAGTAATAAGCAACAATAAAAGTAGACATTTACTTCTCATATTTTTTTGTAGAACTTATTTTATTAGAATTTTGGTGTGGAAAACCTTATGAGAGAAAGGGAGAAAGTTGATAAGTTGTATCTAAAAATAGAGGTGATAAGTTGTATCTATAAATAGAGTTGATGGAGGAGAGATGGAGTGTAGCAACTAGCAACACCTCTTTACTAATTGTTTCAAGAAACCTTATCCTAAAAGAGATTGGCTTGATTAATCGGAAGCTGAGTCATCAACACAGAGATTGGCTTGATTAATCGGAAGCTGACTCATCAACACAATCCAAATATCGTAATGCTAAGACGTGAGAACTGAGAAAACATATATTACTGCTCAGAGCTCCTTCTGAATAAAATAAACGCAAGGCTGTGAGCCTGTGATAACGATTTAATATTTTCTTCTGACCAAAACGATAAAGCGATGCACATGTGAATTTTGAATAAAACAAAAGTTTAAAGATATCAGTGCAATGTTTTTCTGAATTTTCCATGCTGATTTTGGTCACGTCTCTTAATTAGAAAATATATTTCGTATATAAATTCGCTTTTGGAGGGGTTTGTTGCGTGAAGCGAACGGGTGGGCACTATTCTTTTGGTCAACGTCAAAAAATTGTAAAAAACTCGAAGTGGGCAGTTATTTCAATCCAAACTATAATACTAGTCCATGATTATCCATTTCTGATGTTGAATGGCTTTTTTCTTTTAAAAATCCTCGAATGGGTATTATCGAAATACTAATAGTTGATTGAAAATTTTCTTTGGTCAAAAAAAACAGTTGATTGAAATTTTAAGAACTTAAGTATTGTCAACAAAAAAGGGTCCCACAAAAAAAGGTTCTTCATATTTGCTTTTTTTTTTTGGGGGGCAACAAATGTTCTGTACGTATTTCATTTTTTATCTTTTTTATATTATTTATCCCATTTACTTTTAAACGTACTCTATCTAGTTTTCTTTTTGGTCGGCAGAACAAGTACGTGTTCTTAAATATGTCGAAATAAGCGGCGAAAGATAAGGGCAACCGTATTGGACAACTTCTGTGGGGTTCTATATTAAGTCGGCATTAAAAAAAAAAAGAAAAAAAGACTTGGCATTGAATTTAGGGAAATTTGGCGAGATGAGCATAAAACGGTTTATAATTTGCAAACTAACCATAACAAAAAAACTCAACCTTCTTTCTACAATATATACATATTTACCCTATGAAATGTGGCAATGGCATTGATTTTTTTTTTTTTTTTTGGTGGATATGGCATTAATGTTATTTAATAGCAAACATAAGGGGTGAAATGTCAAATGGATGTGGGGTATGGCTATTTTCCAAATTATGTATATATAATGGCTATATTCTTAATTTTTTTAGCTCTAGCTCAATATGGTCATTTGGCAAATTCTCCCTTGAATTTTTATAGAATTGTCTCTGGTCTTCCAAACACGTGACTGCAGGTAATTGGTGTTATTTTTTAATTTTTTAAAATTATTTTCTTTTCTCTCGCAAGACAAGAAAAACATTTTTCTTTCGTCTTCTCCCTTCTCTCATCATTTTCCTATGAACACACGAAAACCTAAAATCTATCGACGCATTTCTCTTCTCTTTCTCGTTGCTCTTCTCTTGACGAATCTCTGCCTCCGGCGAGATCTCGGCGGCGCCGCTCTGGCAAGTTTTATCTCCCTATGTTCCTTATGGTTTAGAAGTTTTGGTAGCGATATAGCTTTTGTATCCCTTAAACTGGAATTCAAAGTTGCTTGCTCGTTTTCTATGGAATGTTAATTCCAAGCCTTTGGAAGTTTCTTCTCTTTTCACTTGTATCAACATTGTGCGATTGAAGAATTAGTGAATTGTCAGTGATTTCACTTGTAAATTCAAGTCAATTAGCTTGATCTAACTATGTGAATGATCACTCAGTTTTCCGAGTTAGCAATGTGTATAAGCTCGTCTTGGTTGTCAAGCCCATGAAGGATCGAAATCCACTCGATTTTGTGTTTCAGTATCCTTTGTATGCTTAAACGGCCTTCTAATAAATGGGCCGCGTCTAAATGGGCCGGCTGGCCCGAAATCACATCCCTTCTAAGCCTAGTCTGTTGCCAAGTAGAAAAAGATATGGATTGTGTCTCTCTTCGCATGTTGTTAAGTCTACGGCATTTCTTAAACTAAACTCTATTGGCTGGTCATGTTCATGGTTTGTGAAACCTTCTTTATTTCTTTGAAATTAAAAAAGACTGGTCATGTTCATGTTCAACGAGAGTGATTTCCACCAAATGATCAACAACACTCATGTTTATCATCTCTAGCTTGTTTCAAAGTATCATCATTTAAAATTCCAAATGGTTCAGTCTATAAATATGTTTGCATTCAAGTTCAATTTTGTGCAGCGGAGATGGAGAAATAAAGAAATAAATACAAACACTAGACTTATAAAATTCTGAGTTTAAACAACATTACAAAAGAAGAGAACAGTAACTGAAACTTTTATAGAAAACAAGAGTACATATATGTCTTTAACAATCTAGAGTATTTATTAATAATAGTTTCATATTCTATAAATTTATAACAATTTGTAAAATAGAAATTAATTAATTTTAAAGAACCTCATACGGTCTCATAATTAAGAAAATGTTAACTTAAACTAATAATATTTTTAATTTTAAAACATACTTATGGACCATTAATTTGCTAAGAAAAGTCATCAAAACAGGCCATATTTTCTTTTAGCGATCTTAGCTCATTTATAAACTGTCTAACCTTTTAACGAATGTAGTATGTAGATGTCTTTTTTTCTTTTTCGTTTACCATGTTAAATTGTTAATAATGCATTGTTTGTGTAATCCTTTTATATTTATTTAATTTAATTGATTGGACTCCTAAGATAACAGTGGACAACGAAGACTTAAAAAAAAACAACCTTTAGCCCTCTTTGTTGAAAAGCTACTTTGCTTTGCTTCAAAGTTTTTACACAACAAATTAAATATAGGTTTTAGAAAAATAGTTCGAGGGCTTTTGAAGATTCAGACATCTTCGGAATAAAACATGAAGCCGAGCCAGTAGCTAACAAGAATCTCTTCTTCTTCATTGCAGACTTCAACAAGTACTCTTCTTCCTCAGAATCTTCAATCTCTTCTTCTTTCTTCAAGAACTCTTTGAACCACATGGCAGACATTTTTGGGAAACGTTTTAGTCCGTTGTCGTAATCGACATAGAATAAACCGTATCGGACTCCATAACCTGCGTTCCATTCACAGTTGTCTAATAACGACCATGCAAAGTATCCTTCAACTTCAACCCCATCCTCCCTAAACAGCACAACATTTATCATTAATAAAAAACTAAGCAGGGTTCTAGTTTCTTGTGTGCCAAGAAACTTAATGGGAGTTTTCAATTAAATAATTCACTTACTGGATTGCTTGTTGGATGCTTTGGAGATGTTTCTTGTGGTACTCTGTCCTTTGGAGATCCATCAAGTTAGAAAGTTTAGGTTTTTTCTCGTAATCTATGTCACAATGTCCTGAACAATAATTTGAGCACCATAAAAAGTTAGTGAATCATATATTCACAAAATAATGAAGACTACATATATTGGAAGAGTTTACTATAAAAACATTACCATTCTCAGTGATCATGAATTTTGGGCTTTCGTATTTATTCTTAGCATGGCATAGAAACTTCCTAAGTCCTTGTGGGTATAGAAAGTCCCATTCTGAGCCACCTCTTACACCCAATGTCTGCCCAGCTTTGTTTTGTTCTGTTCCGATATGAAAAAGAACTTTGTGAGACAAGAAACCGGTAACAAAAGAGCCATAAATAATACATAACATATGATTGTGAGCAGATAAATGAATAGAAAAATCTAATATGGTACGAGGAAGTGTATTATATAAAATTCCACTTACTTCTCCATTCGATACGTGCGTCAGATCTCCAGTTGGGAGTGTTATTGTCCACTTCAGCAATATTTTTTACGTAGAAAGCACTGTAATAATTTACTCCTACGAAATCAAATGATCCTTTTAGCTTCTTGGATTGAGCCGCAGTAAATGTTGGTAATCTTTTTCCGATCGATTTCTTCATAATTTCAGGATAATCTCCATACACCGTAGGATCCATATGCCTATATTAATTAGAAGAAAACCCGAAACAAAATATTATTACAAAATTAGCAGAAAAACGTATGTGTACAATTTTATTTTTGGTCAACAATGTGTGCGTATATATAGTTTTCATTAAAAAGAAATCACTCACCATCCGAACATGAATTCCATGGCTCGTTCGCATGCATCTTTATCATCAGGGCAATTTGAGTCATAAGGCTCAAACCATACAGGGCAATGGGCTATACCGACCCTGCCATCTTTACACTGTGATTCAACAAAAACTGTTATCAATATATGCGTTCTCAAAGATTTCAAGTGCTTTTCAAAACGAAATTAAGTATATTTATGTACTTTGGGATTGTTTCTAAAGACTTCAACGGCTTCGGCGTGAGCCAAAAGTAGATTGTGACTAACGGTATAAACCTCGAGCCCAGATTCTCCAGCCACGGCTGCTTCATTCATGTACTTGGAGGCACGTCCTGGCGCTTTTCTTCCCGTGTCATAACCACCAATACTATAAACCCATGGCTCGTTTAGCGTAACCCACAATTTGACACGGTCACCAAATTCTTCGAAACATATGGTTGCAAAATCTTTGAAGTCTTCACTGCAAGAGGATTTAATTTGTATGCATATGTTAAGCGTATGTTAAGCGACAGCTGAAATATGGAGTCAGAAACTAATATATAGACTTTTCAAAAATCCCTTACATTGCTTTTTCGCTTAGAAATCCGTTGTATTCATCTTCAAGGGCTTGAGGAGTATCCCAATGAAATAAAGTAGCTAGAGGTGTGATTCCTGTTCATATATATATATATGATCAAATCATGTTAGAACTTAGAATATTTTAATCAAAAAAGTTAGGTTGATGTATATAGGTAAGACAGAATATTAGTTAAATACCATTAGCTAGGAGTTCATCGATGAGATCGTTGTAGAATTTGATTCCTTCTTTGTTTACTCCTTTGCTTTTCTTTCCAACTACCACAAACGAACAAAAAACGACAAAGGATTTAATCTACTGAACTGTTTCGAAATTAACTCGTTTATATATGCTTAAGAAAGAAAATAGTGGTCTATGTTATCATGAGTAGTAAAAAATAACTTACGAGGCAAAATCCGAGGCCAAGAGATAGAGAATCTAAAAGCATCCATGTTAATATCCTTCATTCTCTGGATATCTTCCTTGTAATGGTTATAAAACTCAACCGCTTGGTCCGCGTTAGAGTAGCAATTTCTCTCTGCAAAATTTCCATTTTATTATTATTGGTTTGGCCTATTCTTATATACTGAAACAAAATTTAAGATTTTATATCTATACGACTATACAAACCTGGATGTTTGCGAACAAAGGTATCCCAAACACACTCTCCACGAGGAGCTTCGTTTATGGCTCCTTCATATTGGTAAGCCGATGATGCTGTCCCAAAGAGGAAACCCTCTGGAAAATCAGAACGGCCGAACGAGTTTTTCTTCGAGTAAACCTTCCTCTTTCTGTTAATATTATTTAACCAAAAAAAAAAAGTTTAGAAAATGTTTTGGCTAAGGATAAACTTTTCTTGCAGAGCCTTTGTGGTTTTGTTGAGGTTTAATCACTTACTGCGTCATTGTTTGTAAAACGATTTATATAATTTTTTGGTCTTTAGGAGAAAGAGAAACCCTTTAAATCTGCATGGACAGTATACACTAGATCATGAGTTAATTCATCACTACATAAGAAATATTAACTTAACTTTAATACATAAGAGGAAAGATATATACCAAACTGAAGATCTTCTGTTTTTTTCTTTTTCTTTTTTACTATTTGAATGGAGCTGATTGTTTTTGTTTTCTAATATGAAAAAAACTGAAACGAATGATTTGTTTTTGTTTTTGCAAAATTAATGAATGAATGAATCTAATCTTAGTGAAAGAAAGTAGAGATTGTTGAGTTGTGAGAGAAGTGATGGAGTATGTGAAGGTATTATATAGGCAAAGGGATTTGCATTTCTACGGGAAGGAACGTAGAAAATTCATGCATTATCTAGTCCAACTAGTGTTGCATCTCCGTATCCTGACCGTTGATTGCTTACTTTTTCTTTGGTCAAATAATTTGCTTGAGACAATTAACAAAATGAAATAAATGATAATGGTCATTTTGCGGTGTTGCGCCGTGTGATATTGAATGGCAGAGATTACTCCTATTATAGTACTATGTTGACTTCAAACTATATTATGAGCAGAGACAACATAATTAATTAATACAGTTCCGGCGAGACCCATTTGCTAGTGAATGCTAGTGGCTGACGTCTTGTCTTTTTAGTGATTGATTTTAGTTTTGAATTGTTTTTTTCAAAACAGATATCAGGGATGCAATTATCATTCCACAATCCACTATTTTTTGTTAAAGCTCGTGATCCGTGATGACATTCGAATTGAAGCTAGGCACATTAATGGTGGTAAAAATAATTTATTTGTTTCAGTGCTAATATTTCACCCTTTTTACATGCCAACTCACATTTTTTCTAATAATATATTTTGAGGTGTTATGTCCCGTTATTATTTGAGGGAAATGGTAAAAAGGGTTGAAATAAGATCTGTATCTCCTTTTTGGGTGAAAGACAACGCGATCTATCGTTATACAGAAACGACGAGTTTTTACCCTTCTGGGTGTATCAATTTATCGTGCACTGGTCTTTATAGACTATACGTTGGGCAAATGCCCAATTGTTAAGAATAATAATCTGAATTTTGTGTTTCACTAACACAGTGAAAAATGGCTTCTGTTATACAAGAGCTTGCGCGTTAATAAATTTTATTTTTATGTAACCTAAGTCTGTGTATATAAAAATGTTGTCAAAAAGTTGATCAAAGACTTGGACTTTATGCGGTAAAAAAAAAAAACTTGGACTTTTAAGTTTTTTTTTTTTGTCGTCAGACTTTTAAGTTTAAAGTCGATATAAATATATATATAAATGTTTATCATCACCAATTCACCATCTCTCGAATAAATTATGACGGGAACATTTTCATCACGTGTCATAATTCTCTAATAAATTATAATGGTTCAAATGCACTCTTTCGTTTCAAATTTGTCTGTACTGTCCAAGAAATCTACTTACTATGAAATTTCCGTTAAAAAGTCCGTATTTGTTAATACAATTATTAATCTTAAGGGCTAGTCATTGCTTTACCAAAAAAACTCAAGATTATAAAATATGCACTCTTTCGTTTCAAATTTGTCCGTATTGTCCAAAAAAATCTACCTACTATGAAATTTCAGTTACCCAAGAAAAGAAAAAGTCCGTATTTGTTAATACAGTTGTTAATCTTAAGGCTAGCCATTGATTTTCCAAAAAAACTCAAGATTAAAAAATAAATAGTTGACAAAAAGGACTAGTTTACAAATAGTTTTGTAGTTTACAAAGACTATTACAATTTATATTAGAACGCAACCATCATCAAGACGTACGTTAATGATGATTAGACAAAAAAGCCTTAATCAGCCAGCATAAAGGCCATGTCATTTAAAAGAGAAAAATTGTCACAATTAAGGCAACTTTTCCCCGAAAATAAGGGACCTACAACTTTTCTGAAACAAGCAAGTGTTGTATAGGGTCATTTGTTGTCCTCATAACCTCATTGCTTATGAAGCAAGCATGCAGGGTAGATAGAATTAACGGTCGTAGAATTATATACATCTAAATTCGTTATATATATTTATAGATATAACAAGCAATAAATAACTTTGATTGTTGAATTCTCTTGTGCTGTCTGTTTTAATAAGATGAAAGATCTTTTTTTGTCACATCAAAGATTTCACATTTGCCCTCTTGGTGATTAGATTGTGAGTGTCCATCATAAATCGCACAAGTTGAATGAGGATTGAAAATGAAGCCAAAATTGAATTGATTAAACATTATTGTGTAGAATAGTAAACTCGGAGCAGTCAAGGAAAGTGGTACCAAGTCCGTGGAAACTTTGAACACTACCTGCCCCATCACACACAAACTGTCTTATTTCTTAGAAACCGCAGAAGTTGGGATATTTCGTAAGGATGCCTAATAAAATGGTAGATTTCATGAATTGCCGCAAAACTTTTTTTTTGGGACTTTACCTAGTAAAAAGTAAGAAATATTTGGCATGCAATCTTGCTGGACCGTCTAGTAGTGGAATATAACTTGGCACTTCAAATTTTCTGGGTGATGCGCCATTTATTTGATTTTGTCTTTCTTAGATATATAAATTATATTTTTATGTGTTTTGATTTCATAAAAAGTAGTCAAAACACTTTATTTGTTTTGAATTTTTAACATTTACTATTTGATTTTGGTTTAATTAGTAGATATAAATAAATTAGTTATATTATTTGTAACAGTTGTGAGTTGTTTAATAATCAAATATAAAATAAATAAAGAATGACAAATCACATTGTATATATTGTTTAGGTATTTTATAATTATTCAACAAACACTACAATGTCTAGATTGACCTTATTATTTTCACAAACTTTTTCAACACTATCCTCCCACTAGCTTTCTCAACTCACTTACTCCACAAACTTATTCAACTCAACTTACTCCCCAAGTTTATTCAACACCCTTAATAGTACTTATTTACATAGAAGAGAACTCTTTCTGCTATAGAGTGCAATCTGGTAAGCCTACGCGATGCTGATCAAAACCGTTCTTAATTAAGAAGCGCAAGCCTTAAATCAGTCATTTGCTTCACCCACAATGTCTCTAATTCACCGATATGGTTATAGCTTGGAATATACAAGGCCATGGACCTGACTAGATTGACCGAACCCAACATTTTACACAGATATGAAAACACTATTAGGAAAGAATGTCTCTGTTAGTTACCTAACTAATTCCTACTTTAAGAAAGAAAACTCTTGTTGCACACAAAAAAAAGGTTGAGACGAACAGCGAGTGGGACGTGTTTGATCTTATGACCCCCTCTGGTCAGAGGCTTCTGCGTGACAGGCCGGTTAAACCGACCCTCAAAGCTATAGAGATGCAAGCATCATCTATGGCTAGAGGTCGCGGAAACCAAGGTCGGGGGAACAAAGGTGGACGTGGGAACCGGGGCGGGCGTGGCTGAAGAATTCACTTATAACCAGGAAAATCGAAGCGGAAGATTCGATTTTTCATCTTTTACAGTTTATGTAAGCTCAGTTATTAGTCTCTGTTTCAAACTGCATAACTCTATGTTGTGGCTTGACTTTTAATAAAAAGCTATGGTTTAAAAAAAAAAAAAAAAAAAATTTCTCCGACAAAAGATGAGCTCTGGCCCAAAACTATTAAGGCTTAAATCTTTTTAGTTCTTTGACTTTTTGAAGCGGGTTTGAGAATTTGATTTCCATAGTCTAAACCGGTTTCTGTATTGATCAAACTAACAAAGAAATGAAGAACACCATGTCTATAAAGTTTATATAAACCATATACCCTCTAACAAAAGAAAAAACATGTTAAATATAAACTAAACTGGTAAATTGTATGAGCATAAATACCTAACAAGATCTTTGAATCCCACAAAAACACAGATGTTGAGACTTGAGAGGATTGATGAATACTTCTGACAAATCAAATGTACAATACCTAAACCATGACGAAATCCGATTTCACCTTCTGCTTCTTTTCGTTGGCTGTTGTTTATTATCTTTTCCCGATTCCCTAACTCGTTTTCCGGTAGCTGCAGCAGTCACTTCCTCTGCTTCTTTTTTAGTTTGTTTTCGTTTCACTGAACTCTTATTACTATTGTTCTCTACCTCAACCTTCTTTTTAACCGTACTGTTACTCCTCAATTCCCTCGGTTTCGCCGCTTTACTGTTCTCTTTCTTAGCGTTTTCATCACTCTTCTTCTGATATTTTTTCGTTGTTTCTTTTCCTTTCTGTGGAGAGTTCTTCTTTATTCTCTTCAAGAAATCAGCCACGCTCTTCTTCTTCTCTGATGCTATTCCTACTGTCTTCTTCTTCTCTGTTTTAGGACTCTCTTCCCCATCATCCTCATCATCCTCGTTGTTCGATGAACCCGTTTTGGAATCTGATTGTTTCTTGTTATTATTCTTGGCTCTTTTCGTCTTGGTATCTTTGGCAACGACATCGATAGCTTTGCTCGTTGTTCTCCTCGAGATTCTTGCACCAGTAGTCTTCTCCTCCGAAACTTCCTCAGATTTCTTCTCATCTTGTTGTTTAAGGCTTGAAGAAGGAGACGTCTTTTTAGAAGCTGAACTCTTCTTCTTGCAGACAACAAGAGGAGGAACAGAGGATTTCTGTCTAGAAACCAATGATTCAGCCTCTGCTTTGACGACACTACGACCCGATTTTCCGGCGCGTCTCTTCATTTCGTTGGACACGAGGGTTCTTAGCTCTTGTGCAGCCTTGGCTTCTAAGGAAGATGGAGGAAAGAAAACAATGGCGTTTGTGAAGAGAAGCTTGAGGTCTCTGTAAAAGGAGAGGCTTGAAGAAACATAGGATCCTTTCTCCATCTTCTTCTCTATTGTCTTCATGTCCAAATGCTGCCTTATCAATCTCTTGTAATCCTTTGTCTCCTGCGAGATAAAATATAAAAGAAAGTGAGGCAACAAAAACATTTCAAGTATTGGGCTTCCATGTCCATTTGTAAATAATTTTCAGTCTAAAGGCCCAACTAATGTCCAAAAATTGTCGGCTTAAAGGGCGGCTGAAAAGTCAATTAGTTGACCATATCCTGAAAGACACGACAAAGCCATGCTTCAACAGGAAGCTGCCAGGTGTCCAAGGTTATGTGACCAAATGTAGGTGAAAGAGAAAAAATACTAACGTTTAAGAAGCGGGGGCTCTTGGAAATTTTTGTTTTTTTGGTAATAATAATAACGTTTGAGAAGGGGCTCACATAAGAATATTATTTACGTTAAAAAATATCATAAATCGGACATGGAAGTGGAATTTAAAGATCAAACCCACACAGGAAAATCCATAATTCGATACGATACATAAACGGGATATTTGCTATCTTATGAAGAATTATAAAACGTAACTCGAAAATTTAAATAAGGAATAATAAAGCGTAACTCGAAAATTTGATTTTATCAAAAAAGAAAAAAACTCGAAAATTTGAAAAGGTAATGATCGAAAAAAGTGTAAAGTGTAAAGAGTGAACAAAAAATCGAAGTGGTCCCGACCAAATTGGACAATGTGTGTGGATAATTTAGTTGTCCTTGAAAATTCGCGAGAATAAGAAAAAGAAAACAACAAAAATTTTACAAAAAAAATAAAAACAAAGAAAACAACAAATCGACCATTAAAATAGAAAGATAAAATATTATAATGACAGTTTAAATCTAAGTTGCATAATAACAAATGAATATTACAAAAAGGTTTAGCATTTATTTGGCAAGACATAAAAAGGTATTTAAGTCTTGGAAAAAAACAAAACATATTAGTGGGTTGGAGTTTAAAAACGTACTAGATTGACTATATATAGGCCTGATTGCATGAATGATGAATATATAGCCAACTAAGACATTTTATTTTTAGAATGGAAATCATTTTCTGAAAATTCTATTAAGTCTTATTTGGAAAACGATATTGTATTAACAGAATAAAATATACACAACAATTTAGTGTGAGATCTTTTTTTTGTTTTTTATAATTATTAGAATGATTGTTAAACGTATTCAAAGGAAATATATATGAAAATAGGTATAAACTACGTTTTAGGTTTTATAACTATATTAGCACTAAGAAAAATTAACATAACGTAGGAAAATAAGCAAAATAAGGGAAAAAAAAAAAAATCGAGGAAAATAAGGTATTTGCTTACCTGGCTCCGAAGCCGGGATTCGAACACGGAACCACGCGGATGAGACCGAATCAGCTTAATGATTTCGATCAACGGTTGTAATTTAACGCCGGCCGATTTGATATCACCGCCGCGGATACTGCTATTCCCGCCGCTCCTGTATTTCTGTGCTTTCCTCTTCCCATGACCTGTGGACGTTCCTGATTCGCCCAACTCGCCTGAGTGACTCATTCCCGATCTTCTACTAACCGTTCCTTCTTCCTCCTCCTCCTCCTCCGCCGCCGCTGCCTTATTAACCGGATCGGGATGTGGATTTATCGAATTCTCGCCAGCCTGAACCTTTTTATTCCCGCCTAATCGCTCGTGATCGACGGAGGCTGTCGAGTTCGACTCGTTAATCGACCTATTGTCCCGGTCAGACTCCATCGTTTCCCGGTTTAGCCTCGCCGGTTCATTTTCGTCGTTCCGCGATCTAACTCCCTTAGAGTCGTCTTCCAGATCTGGTTTACTGTCTCCATCATCTCCGTCGTCTTTCTCCTCCTCTAATTTCTTAACTTTTAACTGAAGCGACCTAATCAAAATACAAAACATTTCTAGTGTTAAATTAAAAAAAAAAAAAAAAAAAAACTGTCAGATCCAGCGGCGGAGAAATAGAGACTCTCCGTACAGTATGGAGTCGTCACACCGCTGAACCTCTTGCCGGAGCTCCACGACACGGAGACTCCGTAACTCCTCGAGCCAGGTGATTTCACTGACTTCGATATTTCCTTCTCCTTCTCCGTCGTCGCCGCCGCCGCCGGAATCTTGGAACCGTCGCTTGAGATCTTGATACTTAAGCCGACAATTCGGGGCGGAGGCGTTGAGAGAGCTCCGGGAGCCAACCTCCTTGGCGACGGAATCCCAATCGGTATCACCATGGCGTTTAACGGCGCATGTTAACAGGAGCTCCTCCCACGTTCCCCATACTTGACTGATCTTATCGTGATTATAGTTATCGTCGCCGATACGATTGTTATCAGAACCACTGCAACTGTAGATATTGGTAGCATCTTCGTCGTTCATGGCGTTCGATGTTACTGCTTCGTCGTCCTTCATAATCCTTCGCTCCGTTCACTAGCCTAACAAACAACACGCTCGCAGTTTTTAGGGATTTTTAATTTTTAATTTTAAAAATAAAATAATGCTTTTTTTCTTTTTCTTTTCTTTCTCTTATATCTGTTCTCACACTATTTTGGATTTCGAAGCCTTTATATATGAACTTTACAATCTTTTTGACAAATGAAAAAACAATATTAGGTCTGAGCTATTTTTCTATTCTTCACATGAAATGATATAGACCTACGTACAAGATTTTCATCTTTGCTTTACCCATTTTGTGTGTGTGTATATATATATGACGAGTCGGGTCTAGTTGGATCGGCTCGGGTCACCCAACTCCGCTTCGCTTTGTGTGCAACCACCGTCTACGGAATAGGGGAATGTAGATATATTTACAGGAATGCCCCTCATGGGTATAACTGTAAGTGGAATGTTCGTTTTCGTCGATATTGTTGGTGAATGTGAGGTGGGTATGAAATTTATCAAAATTCAGAGAGATATGGGCCTTAAATTATTACTTTATGAGTTGCATCTAGGCCCTAATTGAGCGTAATCAGCTCCGGTTAATGCAAATCATAAAATGGTGGTATACAGAACAAACAAATGTTTGGAAGAATTTGAGTCTAAATGAGTTTTTCGATGTTTTGGAATTAAGAAAGTTGTTATGATTTTGTTATTAAAATTATCTGCAATTTTCCAAAACTATGAGATTTGATATTCGCATTTAAGTACACACACGAACGTTGTGTGATACAGAGTTACAGACAGTGCTTGATGGGTTTGATAACATGATTTTTGAGAAAATTATTAAACCCATCACCTAATAAATCACACTCACACTCACACTCACACAAAGTTAAAGAGTAGGATCCAACGAGTCAACGAAATCTATAGTACTCTTTTGTTTTGGTATGCGACCTCGTATACTCGTAGCTTACTCATTGACCTAAGACCAATAAAAGCAAATCAAGGATTTTGGGGGGGGGGGGGGGGAGGGNGAGCAAGTTGGTTGACTTGTTTGTCAAAGCTGTGGAACAACAATGAATCTCAATCCGAAAAAAACGTTATATTCAATGGTTGATATTATTGTGTTTTCGAAAGAAACGATAAGATTAAGTGATCGTTTTAAAAAAAAAGTGCCAAAAGAAGAGAAGAGAAGTCTGGTTTGATATGAGAGAAAGAGAAAGAAGGTTGACCAACCGAGTGAGGGTAACTAACTCAACGGCTCAAGCGCATAAAGTTATCGAGCCAGTCCATGTTTACACTCTTCGGCCTCTCAAGTGGCAGTCCAAGAGCTCGGTCCCATATCAGCTGAAACCAAAAGAAAGCGACAAGATATAAGTTTGAGTTTATTGTTATTTATCGATCTAATGATCTGTACTAAATGTGAATTTTCTATAGCAGAATGTGTATGTACCTGTGAGCAGATTCCAAGACTTCTTGAGACGCCAAAGAGAACCGTATAGTATCTATATTTGACCCCAAAAAGAATAAGAAGAAAATGTCACTCTATTGGTCCAAGGCCTAGTAACACGTAGATGAAACTGTGCAATTCCTACCTTGCTTCGGTTAGACCATAATAGTTGAGCAGCACTCCGCTGTGAGCATCAACGTTAGGCCACGGGTTCTTGACCTTTCCTAGCTCCGTGAGAATAGGAGGCACAACTTCATAAAGCTTTGACACCTATCGAGTTGAGTGATATGTTATATATGAGTCAGTGAAAGTTATATTCGAGAATGACCATAGAATAAACATAAAAGAAGAAGAAATTACCAGCTGAAAAAGAGGGTCATCAGGTAGATGCTTCAAGGCGAACTCTCTTTGGCATACATATCTTGGATCCGTCTTACGCAAAACACCATGCCCATATCCTGGAACTACCTGCAAGGCAATAAGTTTGGTTAGATATCTCACGAAAACCTGAAGTATCAAAACATACATAACCCCAAACTTTTATTCATTAATTAATCATTCATTAATTAGTTGGCTTGTTATCACTATCAGTCCATACATGTGGTCTTTCTTCAAATACTCTATCAATCAATAACTTAACTTTCGTTAAGATCATGTTAGCTATATGATTTTAAAAGGCAAAGCAGAGCACTATTTTTATTTTACCTTGCCACTGTTTAACGTTTTCCAGACATAATCTTTTAGCTGTTCCTTTGATATATTCTCTCCACATTCCTCAACAACCGATTTGATCCATAACAAAACTTCCTGCAACAAGACCATGCATAAAAAAAAAAGAATAAGGTTCAATTCTCAGTTGTTATCACCTCTAACTTTCAGTTTTACTTGTAGCCTCTCATAAGAGTCATTTCTTGGAATTCTGCTATATCATTACATGTTGATATGAAAAATATAAGATTCACTCAGGAAATATACAAGATGGTACCTGATTAGCCAAACCATGGAGTGGTCCCGCTAGACCATTTAATGCAGCTGCAAATGCAAGATATGGATCTGAAAGTGCACTCCCAACCTAAACGAGTAAATATCATCAGCCAAAAAAAAGAAATAACCACCAGAAATTTCTTAAAGTTCAAAATATAAAAACCTAAAAGTGGAACATTAGCAATTACATACCAGGTGACCAGCGTGAGCACTGACATTTCCACCTTCATGATCACTAAAACACAGAAGAAAAGGAAAAACCATTTATCATGATGTATATAGAATTTTGTTAAAAGCAAGAAAAACTTTAGCTGAGTAGTTATGTTTAATGAGTGATGTTGAAAGGAATGAAGAAAAGCAAGTGAAAACCTGTGAATAGTGACATAAAGCCTCATGAGCTCTTTCATCTGAGGACTATCAAATCCTAACATGTGTGAAAAATTTGCACCATAATCCAAAGAATTATCTAATGGAATAATGCTACCATCCTTGTACATCCTACCATATCAAGTAGTATGTAAAATCAAGAACAATAATAAGGATGAAAATCTTCAGAACTATAAATCCCAAAAATGGAAAAAGGCATAATAGTTTAACCTTCGATAAACGTATGAAGCTACAACAGGAACACGAGCAATCAAGTTAAGGGCATCCTCAAAGGTTGACTCCCAGAACCTGAAAGTAAAAAACTCAATTTTTATGTTGTCAAGCAGCCAAGGAACAAACTGTATAAATAAAGATCATAGTTTATACCTTGACTTATGAATAACACCCTCCTCGTATGTCTTCTGGAACTCACTTTCGACCTAGATAACAATTCAACAAGATAAGATAAGATACTCCTGAAAAATCTATCACTTTCAAGAGATACATAGACCAAACTAGTATAGAACAGAGCCATCCACCTGTAGGGCCATAACACCGCTAGCAAATTGAGTCATTGGATGAGCTGTCACAGGCAAAGCATCAATAGCTTTGTAGACATAATCTGAGATGAAAATTATATATAAGTATAAACTATAAATGTTCTGTTTGCTACAAATCTCATGCTGTAGTCAACAACCTGGAACAGCGGCACGATCAGCCAACTCTTTTGACAATGCATCAACTTGCTCTTTGTTTGGCACCTATATATCATCAAAAAGAGAGAAATTTATATTCAAGGTTCAAGATAACTATTGAAGGACAGTAACTACAAAAATGCAAAGATAATCAAACCTTCCCAGTTAACAGAAGCCATAAAAGACCCTCAGGCAAGGGCTCTTCTCCAGATTGAGCTGCAGGTATCACTTTCTGACATTCAGGGATCGACAAGCCTCTAAAGCGTATCCCCTGAAAACAGAGATTAATTAGGTCGTTAAAAAAAAAAAAAAAAAAAAAAAAAAAAAAAAAAAAAAAANGAGCAATTGTTATATTTCTATATATATGGTGGAAAATATATGCATACCTCATCTGCATCAAGCAATGAGGTTTCCCATAGTAATCCAGTCATGCCTCTCATTCCACCGAGCACCTTCACAAATGTTCCATAAAAAAGTACTTTTTACAAGAGAAAGCCCTTATTATAATCAAACAGAGCAAAAAAAAAAAAAAAAAAAAAAAAAATTAAAANTACCATATCAACAGTGATTTTCCCCACCGGTACATTTCCATGTTCTGATTTCAGTTTCTTCAAACGTTCCTGAAATTCGAATTTGATGTATGAGAGATACAGAAACTAGAACAGAGAAAAGAGCCTCACCGCGCACAAAACTGTCCTAACTCAAGAACATTGTCAATCTACAAGTTCAATGAAATACTAAAAAAGATGTTAACCTGTTGCTCTGGAATTATCTCTTGAAGCTACGACTTCAGGTCCTGCATTGCCATCAAAATGAACGCAAAATCTCCACGGCAACAGTTACAAAAGTCAACCAATAAAAACCTAAAATTACCAATTCGGAAGAGGTCTGCGTCTGGAGCCATCTAACGGAGTTGCTAAGCGGAGATTGCTTTCCCTGCTTATATAAGATCCGATCATTAATCGTTTCGCATCAAACAAAATTTAGTAAAACAAAAAAGTTTGCAATCTAAATTTACTCACGACTCGAGACCGAAGCCTTGAAATGGTCGATACGCCTCGGAAAAACACCATTCTTCAAAACTCACACCTGACTACCTTTTTTTGCCGGTGGCGTTGCCGTAGATCATTCGAAAGTTTTACGTACAGCGAACAATCGAGAGATGTTAAAATTGCATGCTGCAAAATGATGAACAGTGTCTCTGTATAGACTACAGAATGCAAAAGAACCAAAACACGGATTGTTCCTACTAAACCAATTTATTAAAATTTAGAAAAATCAAACCGTTTGAGTTATATTCGGTCCAGAGTACGTGACAAGATTCGAAGCAGCCGCAAGGCCCGCAACGATTCTAAAGCCTTGAAATTAGGTCAAAAATTAAAAATGTAGCTTATTCTTCTTCTTGTTTTTTTTTGGTATGAATGTTAATGTAGCTTATTGTTGTTAGCTAGGTAAAATAAAGCAGCTGTTTGGTACACTTAAAAGATATATTTGTGGTTTAGATAAACATGTGTTATTTTTTTGTTGGACAAAGTAAAACTTCCGAGACTAAATATTTGGTCCGAAAGGGCCGGGGTTTAAAAAAGGGAGATTGTAGTCAATAACAATATAAAAAAATCATAATTAACAAAATAACCACATCAATAACATTCTATATTTGGCTAGAATATAGTGTGAATAATATGTAATATTGCCAAATTAACCTTGATGGATAAGAGAGAAGATGAACCAATTTTTTCCCTTTCTCTTCATCGAGCCTCATCGTCTTCTTCCTTATGTGTTGAGATCTTCGTCTTTCTCAATAAACTCAATAAACTCATTACTCCTGCATGTGTTTCCAACATTTTTTTAGTATTTTTTCAAGGACATATCAAACTCTTCCTCTTTCGTTTTTCTCAGTCTTTTAATTTTCTGTTTTCTCTCAGAGAAAAGTAATCAATGGTCAGTGATCTCGGCGTTTCAATCGGAAACAGTAGCTCAGATTTTGGTTTCGCTTTCCTCGATAATCAATTTGGGATTTCTCTTCAAATTTAAGTCAACAGTTGAAGAATTTTCCCTTACTGGCTGTGCCTTTAATCTTTAGGGTTTGTTTATTCTCTAAACAAGCAAGAACGAAAATTGTGCTTATTTCTGAAATGAAATTTTTTCTTAAGAGGTATTCTATGTTTCATTGTCGGTATAGTATAAACGGAATTTAAGGGTTGTTCGTCCAATTTCGACCAAAAATTATCGTTGATGGTTACTTTCTTTATATTAACTTTCTTATGGCTATATTCTTATTTCACTGTTCCAATACGGATACTGAGCTAATTCACCTTTGAAAAAATCTTCATTCTGTTAGTTATTTTTTTTTTTGTTCACTGAATCATACGATTGTATTGAAGTAACTAATCAAAGAGTAAACAGAGTTTAAATGTAAAGGAGCCATAAGACAGCAGCTCCACAACCAAACAAAACCAAATCAGAGCATATAACAAGCTCTGCAATAAAACAGAAAATTCAGAGGCGGATTAAAAAGCAGTGAAATTAACTTATATTATATCTTGCAAGTTCGATAGTTCAATTTTTTTGGTCAAAACGTTCTATCAGCTTTACTTGAGAGTCCATGCATTTAACAGCCTACACAAACAAAAGTAAAATGCAAATACATTCAATCGTATTTTAGCCAAGAAACAAATTAAAACATAAAATTGTGCAAAGAATTTAATTTACACAAGCTGTGTAACCTACCTCTACATGAGCTAGCTTTAGATAAATAGCTAGATCGTTCACTGAGGTCTCACGAGCTCCCAGGTCTACCATGATAGTTTTTCCGCGTGTACATACATATAACAAGTTGATATCGCTTGTACGTAGCTGCACAAAATTTTGAAACCATGATGATATATTGGAAAAAAAAAAAGAGAGCTAGTGAGGAAGATATATATTGGATATTGTGTCTGAAGTTAACCTCGTCCTCGGTAGGATTTATTATGCTATTTTCATTAATCCTTCCAATGCGGATGTCTCCTAAAGGTCCACACGAAGTGATATCTGAATAGCAGTCTATCATACGAGCAGCTGAAGTTTCAATGGTCGCCAATAACTACAAACATACACAATTAACAATTACCAAATCATTATCCTGAAAAAGCATAATCTGCATGTTAAAACAACAAACAATTACTAGTCTATACCGCAACGTGAGCATGGAAATTTTCAGGAATTAATAGTCTTATCGATTTATCAAGTAGCTGAGAACATATGATCTCTCGGTCTTTGGCCTCATCATAATAATTCTCTCCATCTGATGATGAGTCATCATATTCCCAGCTTCCTTCATTTGTCATCTCACAGCTTTCTTCGTATGTCATCTCATCCTCTCCATCAGTTGGGTCAAGAGGTTCCATTCTTAGACCATATTGCCCCTCCACATAATGAACCTTAAACAAAGAAAAATATTAATTACGAATACATTAGTAACTAGTATCCATATACAAGCTAAAAATGATTTTTAGGAAACCAATTTAATCAGAGTTTACAAATGTTAGGCACACACTTTTTATTTATTTAGAAAAACATGATAATAACAAATTTAATCAAAAATTATGAAGTTACATGTAACGCACCTTTAACACCTTATTATCTTTGTGGTTGTCGTGGGACACCATAATGCTGGACTGTACTGTAGTGCCACACCATATAGAAGTTCGATTTCGTTTATCAGATCCCACCTCCAGGTTAATTACGTGAGGTCCATGTTTGAATTCTTCAATGACAGGCGGGTTAAGGCTGTAGAACGACGGATAAGCAGAAAAGGCTCTTATCTTATCAGATGCAATCGTCATTAGAAACCCAGCTCCTGTAGTTGTATACAGAAAATCGACAATTAATTATTATGACAAAACTAAAATCATAAGTCTTTTTTTTTTTT
>OVBJ01001849.1:0-23292 GCA_900406535.1 Noccaea bulbosa
AAAAAAAAAAAATCACTCCCATCTTCATTAAGGGTAAAACGGGAATTCACTCTCACAAAAGTCCAAAAAAAGTGCACATAATTCAGAAAGTGTCCCTTTACGATATGTAAGTCACAAAAGTGACTCTAAGTGTAAATCACTCATAGTTTAACCAATGACTTCGAACTCAGTTAGTTATTAATAAACTATGCACCTGTAAAAAAAAAAAAAAAATAATGTAATAACAATCAACCTTGTTTTTTAAAAACATGATAACAATTAACAAACATGTTGTGAGAGAAATTATTTTCGCTAGTAGCTTGGGTTAGGGTAGAGCATCAAGACATACGCTTGTTCAATTAAATAAAAAATGAATTTCCCTGACCTAGTTTTCAACTCTATCTCTTTTGGGGTGTATTGAAAAAGAAATTTAGAATAATTTAACGTGATTTATATTAAAACGACAAATCCAGTATTATTGAAATTTGAATTCTAAAAACCCTTTTAAAATCAGTGTTATTGAACTTGTTATTTTAAAATCCACTTTCAAATCCACTGTTATTGGAAATATTTTTAAAAGTGGATTTTAGAAAAAAAGATTTGATTTTAGAGTGATTTGGAGAGATTTCTTTATTAAAATAGGAAATTTCAAATCACATGGTTTTAGGTGGGATTTTAGAATACTTTAACTAAAATCACTTGAAATACCATGATTCACACAAATCATCTAAAAACTCCCTAAAAATCAAATCATCTTAAATCATTTCAAATCCTACGTTCAATACACTCCCTTTTTAGTCACTAAATGTTTGAAATCCAAAAAAACGAAAGGTGTATAATAATAAAAAAACTTAAGTTACGGGAAAATTTCAAAAATACACCTTTTAAGAGGTCAATTTTTAAAACTATACATCTAGGGTGACTATTTTCAAAAATACATTTTTTATTGAGTAAAAAAACTCTAAACCCTAAAATATAAATCTCAAACCCTAAAATCTAATCTTAAACCCTTAAATCTAAATCCTAATTAAAAATTAGTGAACCGAAACTTATAAATTAAAATTAGGAAAAAATATAATTTTGAAAATTGTATTAGAGGTGTATTTTTGAAAATTTGCACTTTAAAAGATATATTACTTCAAATTTCTGAACACTAATATGTGGGTCATAAGAACACACAAAGCTCTCCAAATGGTCATTCAGATTTCGGATTGATTTTTTTCCCTTTCAATTATTTACATTAATTATTCCATAATAATTATATTTATTTATTCTATTTTTTATATGAAAACTCATTATTTTTCATCCTCTATAAATAAAAAAAAATTTCATTTGAAAACAGAAAAAAATCCATCTTTTAAAAGTGAAATAGATCTCTGTAATAACCCTTTTAACACCCAAAATTCTTCTAATTATCCTTTTAACTACCCAAATTCCAGGTATGTACATGTGATTTAAGAGTTTTATTGTTTGTGTGTTGAGTCTCTTTGCACTATTTTTAAATTATTTTTGTTTTATTATTTGTGTTGTGTGCTTATTATTGTATTGCATTTTAAGTTTTTTATAATTTTATTTATTTTAATAACGAATATTTTGTCTTTCAAATTTGCATTAAAAATATTAATTAAAAAAAAAAGAAAAGAAAATAATTTTAATTTGCATCATCGTTATTGCCGTCGTTATTGTCATGTCTTGTGTCAAACCTTCTACTATAAAAATATCTCTAAACCTCTCCTCTCTGCCCATTATCAATCAATAAGAAGAAAACAGCATCCACAAATACATCAAAATGAATAATAAAGCAGTCTTCTTTCTTCTCCTATCTCTAGTCCTCTTCCCTCTCTACACATTTTCTGCAGCGCGTACCGGCGGCTGGAGTCCCATCTCGGACATAAAAGATCCTCACGTCATAGAAATCGGTGAATTTGCTGTCTCTGAATACGACAGAGAGACGAAATCAGAACTGAACTTTGTGAAGGTTGTTAGCGGCGAGTCTCAGGTAGTCTCTGGCATGAATTACAGGCTTGTCGTAACAGCGAATCATACCAGCGAGAGCAAGAACTACGAGGCGATTGTATGGGAGCAGGCATGGCTAAAATCAATGAAGCTCACTTCGTTCAAGCCAATTTAAAAGTAATCCATCTTGTTAAAACAAGGAAAATGCAATATAAGCAAAAATGAATTAATGTGAAGTTCTTATTAAAGAGTATATGTTTTTAGAATCTCATGTTGAAAAAAAAATCAAATGCAAATTAATAAATGGTATTTGGTGTTTGATTGAACTATGGTATTACTTTGCCTCATCCAAGTTTTGGGTGTGGTTCAGAACAGAGGTCGAAGTCTTATCCTCCAAAACTCGAGTTATGCTACTCTTCTCCAGCGATGGTGAAAATTGGAAGCTGTTTATGCTTTCTTAGCTCAGTTGGTCTCTCTCTCACAAGCTGGTTCTTTGTTGATTTTATCTGGGTTACACACTATTTAATTTATTCAAGAAAAAACTTTGTTAAAAAAAAGTGTTGACAAATCCGCTAATTATGCCACATAATCTGTTATACAATACAAATATGGGTCACGAAGAGACTATTAAGAGATGTATACAATTAATTAATAAACTAGTGATTCCAATATCAGTTACTAAAATTACAATAATCACAAGGAGACACGAGAAAACATGTGAGGGGGGAAGTGCATGTGAAGGTGTAAAGTGAAATGTCATTTGTCTTTGGTCCTTTCAGATATTTTTTTTTGTTTCCCTTTTTTCTGTGAATTGTGAAACAATGAACAAATGTCTGAATTAAGAAATTATTTACTTTATTTAACGATTCAGTTTCCCGGTGACTCCCTTTTGATTCAAGAAGAAGATTAATCTTCTCAAATCACAAGTCTTATTAAAAACACTATAAATTTTATATACGAACTAGGTTTTTTACTCGCGCGCGTAGCGCAGATCTGTTTAAATAATCGTGTTTAGTTTTTGGTAATTTTGAACATTACATATGTATGGTTTTTGGTTCCAATTCTAATTTGGTTTTGAAAATGATATATATTAATAATATAATATATATACAGTCTTAAATCAATGTTAAAAATCACCTCCGCAACGCAAAAATAAACTAAATACAAAGTCCCTTCTTCCTCATTTCAATATATGTCGACTGATTTTTGGAATTTTGATGAAAGTTTCGTTATTGACTCAAAATACAGAGTCCTAGCCGTAAATTAATTGGCTAATTAATATGATTGCTTGGTGAAAAATCTATTACCACGACACGAGTTAGCGAAAGTCGGACTGTCAAATCAAAATCACTTTCTCTCCTCCTCATTTATCGCCATGTCTTCCACTCCTCCATATTTCTTGACTCTCAAGAAACACCACCATCTCTCTCCCCAAAAAGAAAAATAATAATAATAGTATCACAAACCTTAATTCTCTCTCTCTCATCTCAAGAACAAATCAATAATCTTTTTTTTTTTTGTTAAAGGGTTTTCTAAAATCAATAATCTAATAATGTCTCATCGATCCATCCCGATCACCAGAACAATTCACTGCAACCTTGTATATTTACGGAATAGAAAAAGTTAGCAGAAAGTTCTTCCAGGAGGCTAAATCTGGAGTTACCTGCCATGTATATTGTTATCAGGCCAGTAATTCTTAAAAATACAAAAATCATTTCACAAAAATATTCGTATTATTCAGTGGTAACCATTACCTGCCAATTGCCATGTATATTGTTATCAAGTCAGTAATAATTCTTAAAAGTACAAAAACCATTTCACAAAAATGTTCGTATTGTTCAGTCGTAATTATTTATGCCCGTCTCTATGTTTTTTGTAACAAGCTCCTTTCATTTGACAAATTTTGTTTTCTTTTTACAAGTGAACTGTCCATTTAATTGAAAAATCTAAAAATCGTAACTTGAATCAATTACAACAAGAATAAGAGAAACAAAAAATAGACACCTACAAAAGACAAGTCATCTTCATCATCATCATCATCATCATCTCATCAACTCCATGAACACAAAGCCATTCCACAAGCTATGCAACAGCATCGAAGGTAACAAGTTCCTTGACCTTGCGAATATCAGACCCAAAACCACTCCAAGGAACACCAATGGCAACATCCTCTGCACATTGAAATGCGCCAGCGCAAACGCAACGGAACTCACAAGAATCGCACACCAAACCGGCATGTACCTAGTCAGAGACGGCAACAAGAACCCTCTGAACACTATCTCTTCCCAAACCGGTGCACAAACCGACACCACAACCGCATACAGCGCCATTGCCACTGGGTCTCTAGCCATTATCGACTGCTCGACACTTGAGAGTGAGACCGGACTTGAAGTTGGTGGGAGAGGCAATAGGTTGAGGTTTAACTGGGAGAGTCGGTTAACGAAAGGGAACATGAAACAGCCTATGATAACGTCTAGTTGCCAGTTTCCTTTGAGGGTGAAGCGGAACCAATCACTTGCAAGTGGACGGAACATGGAGAGGCAACGATGGAGGATAGCAATCCCGGCTAGACCTTCCGTTACATCGGTTATAAGACTGAACAAAGCTTGGCCTCTGAATGTGAGCGAGTCTTTGTGGAAACCTGATATATGCGCCATGAAAGGGATCATCCATGATCCAATGAACCAGAATGCAGCTACCCATAAAACCATTACCTGAAAAAAAGTTTATGTAGAGCATGACAGATGATTACACGATTCAGGGTGCAACAGATGAAATCGAATACTTTGGCCAATACATTTATAGTACTACTAATTCAACGCTATCCCCTTTCAACAGCCAAAATCTAAGTAATACAGACCGCAAGAGGCAAGAAGTAGTCTATACTTTCAAAAACCACATCTTAAGCTATCCATAGTCCTTAACAAATTGAGCTAGTACACAGATTCTATATACGCTTCACTAATGTTCTTGTTTAAAAAATATGCATTACAGAAGCAGCTGAGTAAGAACAAGATACCTGCACAATGGTCTCTGCAGTCCATGGTACCTTCCACCGAGTTCCAATGGCTTTCAACACTGCATCTGCAGCCTGAAACCCGATGAAAACAAAGTGCATGGTTTAATATTTAGACTTTGCCTCAGTTCTCATAGAAACTCATCAGTTTCCAGATTAAAAGAAGTACAATTGTTTTGAGGCTAACATGAGTAAACCAAAAACAGTATACACAACAATTCTGCTGCAGTCAAGACCTAAGAGTCTCTAGACCCTAATATCAAAATTGGATATCAAACCTTTTGAAGAGTTGTCTTGCCATCTTTATTATCTGAAGATGGATACTCTTGATCTGGTTTAACTACTTCCTCCGGCACGAACTGCTCCGGATTCTCAGGAGCTGAATCCTCATTTCTAAAGCACAAAATCTTCCATTTCTGCAGAAAGTATAAAGTAGCACCAAAGTTCAATACACTGAAGACAAAAGATTGATTCTTCAGCATCTCAGAAAGCTCAAGTAACAAAATTTCATCAGAATTCGAACGCACCCAATTCAAAGTTTCGTAATTGAACAAAGAGAGAAACAAAGATAAGAAGCGTACGTGCTTGGCGGACTTAGAAGGTGAAGCAGTAATAGGGGAAATCTGGGTGAGAGCAGGAGAGAAGACAGTTCGACACGGAGCCCTAAACTTGGAGCGCGAGCTGGAGAGAGCTGGGCGATGGCAGAGGAGAGACGAAGAAGAGCAAGGAGAGGTCAACATGGGAGAATCTGAGTTGGACTTCAGACTCAGATTTCGGGTTAGACCCAAAGCTTAAGCAGCCTCGACGAAAGAGCCCTAAGAGATTCTTCGTTTCATCAGAGGGAGAGAGAGAGACCCCGAAGCTTTATCAAATTGATTTCGCACAGAAATGTTAAACAGAGAGAACCCTAAGATTCTTGATTTGGGGGAGAACGAAACCAGGATTTTTTAAGTTTTCTTCGTTTAAAACAAAATTAACAATCTTTAGTTTAAATTCCATGTTAACTTTGATTTAATTAAAAAGAGGTGGTGATTATGTGAGTTATAATTATATATGTGTACCACCACCTTACGTATCTACTTTTATATTATAAGATGTTTTCATCTTAAAGTTTAGGTTTTTAGTTTAATAAGTCAATTGTCTTGTAAATTATTTATTTTTATTAAATATTAAAATAATTTCAATGAAAACATACATTAAATAAAAATCTAAACGAAACTGAGTTAAATATGAAATTTTCTGAAAATTTTATAAAATTGTAAAAGTAATTACTATAAAAAAGCCTATTTTGTGACTAAAATTGCTGAAAATAAAGAACACTTACAAAATTAAGAGAAAATAAAGAAAACTTAAGGAAAATATAAAGAACACTTACCAAATTAAGAGAAAATAAAGAAAATTTAGAAAAAATATAAAGAACACTTAAGAAGGTTTAAAACAAGTAAAATAAGCATCTAAAAAAAAAAACTGGGTTAACGATGAAGAATTTTATTTTTTTATGAAATTGTAAAAGTATTTATTACAAAAACAAAACTGTTTTTGTGACTAAAATTGCTGAATATAAATAACACTTACAAAATTATGAGAAAAATATTTATTTTAAAAATATAAATAACACAAATAAGTTAGACTTGTGCTTTATATAATATATATACGAAAAAAGTCATGGATATTTCTTCACTTCCGTCTTCACCGGCATCTTCATCATCCATTTCACCTGCGTCTTCTCTATTGTCGCTCATCACAACATTGCCGCTACGTGCGACTTCTTCCGATAGCTCGAAATCGAACTCATTGGTGATTGGCTGCTTTTCTGAATCTGTAAAAAAATATCATATTCAAAGGAAAAAAACAAAATTTATCTTCTATGTCTTACCTTATAGGTAAGGTATAACTTTCAAAATTTAATTGTGTGTTTCTATTTTTTTTAAAATATATATGTGAGAATCAATTCATTAAAATCTTCTAATATATATATATGTATATGAATAGATAAATAGTGGAAAAGGGAGAATTTTTTTACATTCCTCATATTCTAAGAGAAAAAAGTTCAATAATCTAACGGAAAAAATAAAAAAATGACAAAAAATAATAATTAAAAAGGTGTTAAAAAAGGATAAATTTTTTTTTTATGTTCTAACAGAAAAAGAAAAAGAAAATATATTTTTGCATATCTCATATTCTAAGATAAAAATATTACATATTTTAAAGGGAAAAAATAAAAAATATTTGTGCATATTTTATATTTTAAGATAAAAAAATTCATAGTCTAACAGAAAAATGAAAAATAATTATCTTCTATATCTTGTCAAACCCTATATAATAAGATATAACTTTCAAAATTTAATTATATGATTCCATTTTTTTCAAATATATATATATATATATGAGAGTCAATTAGTTAAAAAAATTCTAATATATATATATATATATATGAATAGATAAACATTAAAAATTTAATTTACTTAAAAAAAGAAAAGAATTAACTAATGTATTGGTGATCAAGTAACCAAAAATAATTTTTTTTAAAAAAAGAGAATTAATAAAATAAATAATTATTAATATGTTAGGCTTTTCAATCCGCAAGATTTTTCCTAATGATATTCTCAATATAACTTTATTTATGTTTAAGAGTGATTATATTTTTTTAGATTATTTGGTTTTGTAATAATATATAATGTTTCGCCTTTTGACTCTTTCAACCTAGCTAAAGCGGAAACGGACGCCTGGATGATGGCACAAATCGTCGCGGAAGTTCTAGACGAAGAACCAACTTCAACCAGAGCCAATGTTCAAACCGAAGAAGTCGTGTTCCCACGCTGCCAGGTAGATGCATTGTGGACTCATGACGATTCAGTTTTTGGTACAGGTTTGGCCCTTGATATTGAGGAAACCGTAACTATTACGGGACTTGGCGCAAGCTCACAGGTTATATCTCCACTACACGCAGAGCTCGGCGCTCTGACATGGGCAATGAAAGAGATCAGGCAGATGGGACTAGCCTCCATGAGGTTCGAAACAGACAGCCTACAACTCGTCAAACTCCTAGAAAATGATGAAGATTGGCCTTTTTTTGGCCTCTGAAATTGAAGATTTTTATTTTACTCGTGATACTTTCAATTCTTTCTTTTTATCTTTTATACTAAGTATTCAAAATGTCCGAGCCGATGAACTCTCCAAAGAGGCACGAGCTCGAGGTTGTTCCTTTTCCCATGTACAACCCTTGATGTCGAGTCTGATAGCCAACAGCTATCTGATCCGCATCTCTTTAATAATACATGGAGTTTTGTTGTCAAAAAAAAAAAAAAAAAAATCTCTCAGATTTATCGCCATGTCTTCTCCATAATTCTTGACTCTCAAGAAAACACCACGATCTCTTCCCAAAAGGAAAAATAATAATAATTGTGATTATGAAGGTTTCATTATTAGTCTATTTTCGCTAATAGGGTTAGGGTGGAGCATCAAAACATACGCTTGTTCGATTAACCAAAATCTGAATGTCCCTGACCTAGTTTTCAACCATTTTAGTCGCTAAAAGTTAATTTGAAACCCCACGCAAAAAAAAGTTGTATAATAAAAATAACTTTATTCAGATGCGGTCACAAAGAAATAAAAGAAAACCAAAAAAAAAAAGAGAACCGTAAAAGAAGGCAAGCAAGCACACGAAAGAGGGTACGTACTCCGACACCTAGAGCGACACTGGGAGAAATAATATAGAGGAGAAAGAGGACAAGACCGAGTCCAAAGACATGACTGAAGCATTCGATAACGAAATTATCTGAACCCGGGTTATCACGATCCGACGACGGATCCGAATCAGCTGTGGGTGCTCCGAGTCCTAGAAGAGCGGCAGTGATGTAGAAAAACAAACATATACAACTTTTGAGCGACTGATTTTTGGAGTGTGATGAAAGTTTCGTGATTGACTCGAAATATAGAGCCCTAGCCGTAAATTAATTGGCTAATTTATATGATTGCTTGGTGAAAAATCTATTACCACGACACGGGTTAGCGAAAGTCAAACGGTCAAATCAAAATCTCTATCTGTCCTCCTCCTCATTTATAGCCATGTCTTCCTCTCCTCCATATTTCTTGACTCTCAAGAAACACCACCATCTCTCCCCCAAAAAGAAAAATAATAATAATAGTAACACAAACCCTAATTCTCTCTCTCTCTCTCTCTCTCTCTCTCATCTCAAGAACAAATCAATAATCTAATGTCTCATTGATCCATCCCGATCACCAGAACAATTCACTGCAACATTGTATATTTTCTCCCTTTTCTTGGAAAAATTTCAGGGATGGGAAGGAGAAAACGATCACGCTTTCAAGAAACATTTGTTTCGTTCTTCGTTTCTCTTGCCTTTATTTTCCATCAAGGAGTAATCTGTCAAGAAGATAAAAGCTTGGATAATCCCGCTGCGACTCGCCTCTATAACCAATTCGTCTTTGACAAAATAGCGAATCTCACAGAAGTTTTTGAGGATGACATTAAACGAGAACTCGGTTTCTGCATTACCAATGTGTTAGTTACAAAAATAATCTTCTTCTTATATATATTTTTACTTGTCAAACCAATCAATGAAAGAAAGAAATGGCTTTTTGTGTTGCAGAAAAGAAGATTATAATGAAGCGTTTAATTTCTCTTCAAAGCCAGCCTTCTTAAACGCCTGTGGTAAAACCACAAAAGGTAATCATCAATCATCGATCTCTGTTTCATTGAAAAAAGTCAGAAGAAATTTTATATAAAAAAAAAATTGTTGACGTTTTTGGTATGCATGAGAATAGGTGACATGATGCAGAGGGTATGCACGGCTGCAGAAATTAGGATATACTTCAACGGATTATTAGGAGGTGCAAAGAGAGCTACGAATTACTTGAAACCGAACAAGAACTGCAATTTATCTTCATGGATGTCTGGATGTGAACCTGGATGGGCTTGTCGCACTGCTAAAGACGTTAAAGTTGACCTTAAAGACGACAAAAACGTTCCCGTAAGAACTCAGGAATGCGCGCCTTGCTGCGCAGGTTTCTTCTGCCCTCGTGGCATTACCTGCATGATCCGTAAGTTAACTAACCATACATCACTTTTTAAACAGTTTAAAAGATGATTTTAAAATCATCACTTTGTTTTTTCTAATCTTGTTTCCTCTCGCAATGATATGCATGTGAAGCTTGTCCTTTGGGAGCTTTCTGTCCAGAAGCAAAGCTGAACAGAACAACAGGGTTATGCGACCCGTAAGTCTTGTTTTTCTTGCATCATTTTTCTAAGTTTTTTTTTTGAAACATTTGTGTAAGATTAGCAGCAGGATTATATTGTTATTGCAGATACCATTACACGCTTCCTTCTGGACAGCCAAATCACACTTGTGGTGGAGCTGATATTTGGGCTGACATTGGTAGTAGCAGTGAAGTTTTCTGTTCTGCTGGATCTTTTTGTCCTTCCACTATCGACAAGCTTCCTTGTACTAAAGGGTAACTAACTAACTTGTAGAATGATTTTAAATCACTTTCTCTAATCAGCTAAAACTAATCTTTTGTTTGCTTCAGACATTACTGCAGGACAGGTTCTACTGCTGAGCTAAGTGAGTGATCCTCTTTGTTCAAACTATCAAGAAGGAGAAGAACAGAGAACTTAACGTCTCTTTTCTGTCTGATGAATTTACAGATTGTTTTAAGCTGGCAACATGCAATCCAAGATCAACAAATCAGAACATCACAGCATACGGAATCATGCTTTTCGTGAGTCATACATAGTTTGATCTCTTCATGCATCTGTTTTGGTTTAGTTACAATCATTTGAGTCTTCTTTGGCTTGTTTCTGTTTAGGCCGGGCTTGGTTTCTTGCTCATAATCTTATACAACTGCTCTGATCAAGTTCTTGCGACGAGAGAAAGAAGGCAGGCAAAATCCAGGGAGAAAGCAGTACAGAGCGTGCGTGAAACACAATCACGAGAGAAATGGAAATCCGCCAAAGATATAGCAAAGAAGCATGCCACCGATCTGCAACAATCGTTCTCCAGGACATTTTCACGGAGGAAATCTATGAAACAGCCTGATTTGATGAGAGGCCTAAGCCAAGCAAAGCCTGGATCAGACGCTGCTTTACCACCAATGTCAGGAGACACGAAGAAGGGAAAGAAGAAGGAAAAGAACAAACTTACAGAGATGTTACATGACATTGAACAAAACCCTGAAGACCCTGAAGGTTTCAATCTTGAGATTGGTGATAAAAACATTAAGAAACATGCTCCAAAAGGTAAAGCCTTGCATACTCAGAGCCAGATGTTCAGGTACGCTTATGGCCAGATCGAGAAGGAGAAAGCAATGCAGGAGCAGAACAAGAACTTGACTTTCTCTGGAGTCATCAACATGGCTAATGACATCGATATAAGAAAGAGGCCTACGATTGAAGTCGCTTTCAAAGATCTTTCCATTACTTTGAAAGGGAAAAACAAACATCTTCTGAGATGTGTGACCGGGAAGCTATCACCTGGACGTGTCTCTGCTGTGATGGGTCCTTCAGGAGCCGGGAAAACAACTTTCTTAACAGCTTTGACAGGCAAAGCACCAGGCTGCATCATGAGTGGAATGATTCTTATAAACGGGAAGGTTGCGTCGATTCAGTCATACAAGAAAATCATCGGCTTTGTGCCTCAAGATGACATAGTCCATGGAAACTTGACAGTGGAGGAGAATCTCTGGTTCAGTGCAAGATGCAGGTAAGCCACATTTTTGCTTCTTGAAATTCAAGTTTATTGAAAAACTTAATTCATAATCCGTAATTTTTACAGGCTCCCTGCGGATCTCCCAAAGCCGGAAAAGGTTTTAGTTGTGGAGAGAGTCATTGAGTCACTCGGTCTGCAACACGTTAGAGACTCTCTTGTTGGGACAGTGGAAAAGAGAGGAATCTCTGGAGGACAGAGGAAAAGAGTCAATGTGGGTCTTGAAATGGTCATGGAGCCATCACTTCTTATATTAGATGAACCAACCTCAGGGCTTGACAGCTCATCTTCTCAGTTACTTCTCAGAGCTTTACGCCGTGAAGCTCTTGAAGGAGTCAACATCTGTATGGTTGTCCATCAACCAAGGTTCAACATAATAATCTACTTTCACATTTGGCTAATACTAAAAACAGAGGATTAGTTCTTGTTTCTCATTTTTATCCTTTGTCTCTCTCTGCAGCTACACTCTGTTTCGGATGTTTGATGATCTGATATTGTTGGCAAAAGGTGGACTGATATGTTACCAAGGATCAGTCAAGAAAGTTGAAGAATACTTCTCCAGCCTCGGGATCGTTGTCCCCGAGCGTGTGAATCCTCCTGATTACTACATTGATATATTGGAAGGCATACTAAAGCCAAGCACAAGCTCAGGTGTTACTTACAAGCAGCTTCCGGTTAGATGGATGCTTCATAATGGTTATCAAGTTCCTATGGACATGCTCAAAAGCATTGAAGGGATGGCCTCTTCTGCTTCTGCTGAGAACTCTGCTCATGGAGGAAGCGCTCACGGGAGCGTTGTGGGAGATGATGGAACATCTTTCGCTGGAGAGTTTTGGCAAGATGTCAAGGCAAATGTTGAGATCAAGAAAGATAACTTGCAGAATAACTTTAGTAGCTCAGGTGACTTATCTGAAAGAGAAGTTCCTGGTGTGTATCAGCAATTCAGATACTTCTTAGGAAGGTAATGAAAAATCCTCTCCAAAATAGTTTGCAAAAATTAATCAGCTTTTCTTAAACTCAAATCTGTGTGCTCTTTGCAGGTTAGGTAAACAGAGACTGAGAGAAGCAAGGACACTAGCTGTAGATTACCTTATACTTTTGCTTGCTGGTATCTGCTTAGGAACTCTTGCTAAAGTGAGCGATGAAACGTTTGGTGCCATGGGATATACATATACAGTCATTGCTGTTTGTAAGTTTGAAACTTTTGCAAGCTCTTTTGACAACAAATTTGCTTCTTTCTTCTAACCCTTGTATACCAAATTTTCTGGATTTTGTCAGCTCTCTTGTGTAAGATTACTGCATTGAGATCTTTCTCACTGGATAAACTACACTACTGGAGAGAAAGCCGAGCCGGAATGAGCAGTTTGGCCTACTTCTTAGCAAAAGACACAGTTGATCACTTCAACACCATTGTCAAGCCGCTCGTTTATCTCTCCATGTTCTACTTCTTCAACAATCCGAGATCAACCGTTACAGACAATTATATTGTCCTAATCTGTCTTGTCTACTGTGTGACTGGCATTGCTTATGCTCTGGCCATACTCTTCGAACCTGGTCCAGCTCAACTGGTAAGTGTCCAATAAGCAAAGATCCAGACTAGAGAGCTTTGTTTCACATCTTTCTCTTTGTCTTTTGCGCAGTGGTCGGTGCTGCTTCCGGTGGTTCTGACTCTGATTGCCACCAGTACAAACGACAACAAAATCGTAGACTCAATCTCAAAGGTGTGCTACACGAGATGGGCTCTCGAAGCATTTGTGGTATCAAACGCTCAAAGGTTTGCAAACTTAAATCTCTCCACTGTTATAAAACTCCATTGCAACGCAAAGTTTCTGCAGAGTCTTTAGACCATCTTGTTTACTTCTTCTGTAAAATGTTTCAGATATAAAGGAGTCTGGCTTATCACTCGTTGTGGATCACTAATGGAAAACGGATACAACATCAAACACTTCCCTCGTTGCCTCGTCTTCCTGACATTAACCGGTATCTTGAGCCGCTGTGCAGCGTTCTTTTGTATGGTTACTTTCCAAAAGAAGTAGCCTGCAAATTGCGGGAAAACACGCAAAAAAATACCAAATTCTTCCCAAAACTACAACTACAAATGAAGAATCAATAGTGGACATAGAGCAGTCACAAAGCTTTTACAGGAAAGAACACACCATTCGCAGAAGATCATAGCCCGGTACGCTGTTCATAGGTAGTTCAATCATCAGAGTTAAAGACTTTCCTACCTGTATGTTGTACATCTTTCTTTAACTTTAGATATCACATAGATGATCATCACCTGTTTGTTATCGATTATGTTTTATACTTGGGTAAAAATGTAGAAATATGTAGAAGAACCCAATGAGAAAACTTTCAAGAACTTCCATTACTTTGTTGGCTAAAAGTTAATAACAATGGTAATTTGTTATCCTCCTCTCAACATCTAGATTTTCGTATCTTAAAGACAGCAAAAGCATTTAACTTATTGTTTATGCACTGGAAATGAAAGCTTAAAAGTTAATATCCTTATTTCCAAATGAGATCACCCATGAACTTGAGTGCTGGAACGCCTCTTATTTCTGCATCTAGCAACGGGGATTGGATCAATTTCAAGCCGGAAAGTTCTGTATCGTTCTGAATAAGTCCGAGCACACGCGTTTGTTCCTGATATACCAACAACCATATCACATTGAAGGTACATGCAATGGCTATGTCTACTGGAATCAAATCAAACATTTCTGTAGCTTTTCTTTTGCTTGCACGGAATTAAATAGAGTTTACCTTTCGTCTCATCGAGCAAAATTTGCAGTCGGATTCGGAATGTGGTAGTAGCTGATTAACAATAAGCCTGTGAACCGGCACATTTTCTTTTCTTAAAGATGCATGTAACCTCGAAGACTCATTCATTGCCATAACCTAAAGGAAAAATATAATAGACCAGTGAATATGTTACCAAACAAAACCCAAGATCTTGAGAAACAGACTAGAGTTCTGTACAATAAAGCTAATGATCTTTGTGAACAAGCAAGAGGGTGGTGTTTACCGTTGGGATGGTTACAATGACAAACTCAGTAGTGTCCGCATCACGGAAAACATTTCGAACTTTCTCCATTCTCTCTTTCAGTTGGTCTAATTCGTTGGACTGTTAAAAAAAATGCAACTTCAGAATTCAAGAAATGAAGAAATGGTATATGAAGCATCGATTCAAGTGAAAAACCTATACTTACAGGTTCTTCTTGTTGTTTATGCTTTTTACCAAAGAGCGACGTAAAGGATGAAGCTGCTGCCGTAATCTTCTTCTTGAGCTGAATAATCAAATAATCCATTTAGAGACAAGTAAGCTCAACATCATAATCAAAATAGTCCAAATAACAAAGGGAGCAAAACCTTTGTTATCTTGCCAATGGATGAATCATAGAAATCGGGCAGCGAAAGAAGCCGCAGAGTATGTCCCTGCAAGAGACTATTTGGAATCAATCGGAATAAAAAGAACAGTGCAAAATTAAGAGTATATTTACTAACCGTTGGAGCAGTATCAAAAACTATACGCGTGAACCTACTGTATTCTGGTGACTCCATAAATTGAAGAACCTGGAAAGAGATCTCAACATTAGTGAAAAAGAAAGGTTCATTTTGCTTCAGGGAGTTCCCTAAATTCTGGTAGGTAACATACGTGCCTTGGAAATAGCTGCTATTTCGTCAATACCAGGTGATGCAGCATTGAGCATATCTTCCATATTCAAGTCCCCTAACTACCAAAAAAAATGGACAAACTTATCTGAGACATTAACCAAGTTTCTGAATCATGTAAAAGGGAAGCTTCTAAAATCAACAGAACACAAACCTCGCCTGCAAACATTCCAAGCCCCATGCTATCCATCATATTCTTAACGCTTTGATCACCCGTCTGACTTTTAATCTCTTCCTTCATTCTCTCGGGTGTTATCTGTTTCAAAACATGAGAATCAAAAACTCAGCAACATACGCTAAGTATATAGGAGTGTGCAGACAGAGAAGCATAGTTCAGTAACCACCTCGAGAGCTAGAAGTGGAGAATCAACACCTTGAACCGGCTTTAGAACACCTCCTGACAAGTCCTGGATGCCAAAAAAAAACAAGAGATAAAAGTTTGATAACCGGAAACAGACTTTCCAAGTACAAACATTTGAGAGCCAGCCAAGTCATTAAGCTGATTGAGACCTGAGAGAAGGAATCACTCAAGGAGTGAGCAGGATCAGTTGAAACCACGATAGTCGGATGACCGTTGCTAGCAAACTTAACAGCAAGAGAAGCGGCGCAGCTCGTTTTCCCGACGCCTCCTTTACCGCCTAGAAGGTAATACTTCCGCTGGTTCGCAGATGCCATCTCATCAAAACGAGAAGCTCCTTCAGCAAGAGTAGCCAATGATCTCTCTACACAAACAAGTGAGAAACCATATCTCAATGCACCGAACAGACTAACTCTTCACTATGTGATCCAAACAGCAATTTTGTTTATAGATTCAGCAATAAACCACAAGGAATCATCTTTTCACCATTGAGTAAAAGAAAGTTCTCAATCTTACAACTTCACAGAGAAATCTAAAAGTCATCAATCCAAAGAGGACACAAAGATAAGATTTTTTGCAGCTAATGAGGTTCCCAATCAACAAAAGTACTCTTGCTTCTTACAATAGCAAGACTAACAAGTAAGAATAGTAAAAAAATTAATCAAAGTCCGAAACTTTAATCCCAATTAGATCTGAAATCATAGTTACAGTACTCAAGTCTGCACACAAAACTCTGCTTACATAAACGGGAAGAGACGGTGATGGAAAATGTGATAAAGTTCGAGTGTTTTTTTCCGGAGAAAGCAATAAGAGAGAAGAAAAGGATCAAAAGGGCTACCTCGAAAGAGTGTTCCGGGGGTTCTTCCACCGTGAATTTGAGCAGAATGGGAATTGAAACAACCCAGAGCTCCTGCGACCCGATGGAGAGAGATTGAGCTACCAGTTCGCGAAACACGATTAAGAAGAAGGGAAGCCGCCATTGAAGAATTAAGAAGAGAGAAATGGAAGAAATTTTCCGGTGAATGGAGAGCAACTAAAAATCACAATGTTTCGGATGCCGAGAAAGTTAAAAGGCTGAGCCGGCGACAGAGGAGAGGGGTTTTACTTTAGTTAGCAAGGGTTTTAGAAATTGGCTATTTTCTTTTGAGAAATTTTGCAAATAAACACTTTTTGAGTCAATGACTCACATGAATGAGTTAATTTTGATAAGTCACAAGACTGATGATAATGATAAGCTGTTACAAATGATTAAAAAGTCTCAGTAAAATTTTGAGGATAAAAACTTGGTGTTTATGTTGAATTATTATATCGTTAATCAATATTTTATCTAATATTTTGTAGATGAATATAACAATGGGGTGAGTACTGACTACTATAACTTGTAGTGGTGTGTACTTTAGTTTGTAGATTTACAGTCCGTCAGTCCTAAATGTTTTACTAAAATTCTAAGAGATTAACATCTCTTTTTTTTGTTTTTTGTGAAAGATTATTTCTTATAAGCCAAAAAAATGGGACAATGTAAAAACGAGCTATCAGTCATATAATTCTACAGTTAAAGACATAAATGGAAATTGTTCATAATGATTAGTGAGCCAAACTCATAATACAACTTGTACTTTAATTTGTTATAACTTCAATCGACCACCAAAAACCTAATCTTTACGTTCCAACAAAGAAAACCAAAACACAAAATCATAATAAGCGAGTATACTGTATATCATAATAAGCGAGTATACTGTATATTAGAAAATTATAAAAAAAAAATGAGCTGAATTGTTTGATTTTTGTTTAATATAAATTCCACTACCGTCGGCACACAAAAAAAAAAAAAGAAAAAAAAAAAATCCACTACCCACCACTCTCTCTCAAGGACGGTTAAGAACATCAGCTTTGAAAACTGCTTCTCGTCTTCCTTCACCAAACCCTCACGATTGCTCTCTTCTTCATCGTGAAGCCTAAGCCAATAATCTCCAACATGTCTCGTTCTTCTTCTATTAACCTCCTTCATTACCATTACCTCCCTTCTGGTCTCAATCAGTCCCTTCGTTTCTGCCTCGCTGCTCCATCTTCGTCTCGGTGGTCTAGTCCCGACGTCGACGACTCCATCTTATCCATGGCCACCACAACTCTCTCTCCGACCTCAAATGCCCCTCGTAGTGTTGTGAGTTTTAACCTTTCTTTTGTGTTCTACGCTTGTTCTTATCATTCATATGACAAATTAATGAATTGATTGCATATATGAATCTTAAATCTCGTGGTCAGCCTAAACATATCGAGTGGTATAACGACGCATTAATAGCGTTATATATAAACCTTTTTCATATACAAAATCAATATGTGTTTTATGATCTTATGGAAAGGAATTGATCGAATGAGCATGCATTCACATTAATCTGATCATCAGTTGTTTCTGCATGACGCCATTTTCTATCTTTCTCATTTGAAAAAGAAGAATCTGTGTTTTTGCTACTTGATTTTTCTTTCTTTCTTTTCGGAAAACTGATGATGTGATAAAAGAGGACGAAAAAGCTAAATGGGCAGCAGAAAAAGGAAGAAATAGAGAAAGAGGTATGGGAATCCATTAAGCAGCTTACCTATTTATGTTTATGTCTAGGCAAACACCAAGTGATGATACATAGATCAAGGTATTATAGGTTTCCAATCCAAGTTTGGTTCAGTTTTATCTTTGTAATTGTTTCTGTTGTAGAAATTAACTAAATAAATTAGGTCCATATATGAATGGTATATTATTATCATTAACAATCAGACAAAAGGACATATATTGTAAAATAACGTCCTTCATTAGCAATCTAAAGCTTTATCATTAAAATTTGTAAAAAAAAAATGTAAAGAGTCTTCTTTCACTTCAATTGAGGTTAATATTATGGTAATCAGTTACAAATGTATTAACTAAAAATTGTTAGGTGTGGATGTTACGGGAGATGCTGGATCAAGAAGAAAAGACTCGTGAGATATTGGAGAAAGTCCAAAAACATCAACTTCCTTCTTCTTCTTTAATTTCTCTTCCTGCTTCTCTCCCTCCCAAGGTACCTATTTATCATTCATTAATATATATAGACATTTTAACATGTATGTGCTTCTCCATATATATTGTATACACGTATGCCGCAGAGCAAGTAAAGTTTCCAAGTTTGGATCGAGTGAAAAAGCAGCAAAACTATAATATGTGATGATATCATGATAATAACATCATACACATATTTTCTGGTAACGTTGCTTTTAATCAAAGGCTCAGGTTAACTAAAAGTATAATTATTAATTAATAGTATCTGCGTAAATTCAAACAAAATTGTTAGATCCCCTTACCGTAGAAAAGACATTACAATAAACTCTGATACCGTCACGCATCCCCCGATAGCAAACTTTTTCTTCATAGTATTTTATTAAACTTTTTCTTCATAAACTTTTTCTTCTAATAAAGTAACATTTTTCTTTCTCAAAAAAACATTTTATTACGCGGTAAAATAACTAAATAAGTTACCTTACACTATCTTTTTTTTGCAGATGAAGGAACTAATAACGGAATTATCAATAGTGGAAGGAGAAATTTCAAGACTAGAGATTCAAATAAGCCATCTTCAGATAAATCTCAAGCAAGAACAAGATGAAACTGTGAGACAAGCATCAACAAGTTCATCAAGACGAACATGGCAAACTAGTGAGAGTTACAACAACGACAACATAAAGCCTCACCAAGCTCCAATATTACCTACTCTCCCACCTCCGAGCCCTATGGTCACCAAAGGCATGATGAAGCATGAAAACAACAACACCAAATCTTCTACTAGTCATCATCATCAAGAGAATACAACGTTTGAGACAAAGACAGTGCATTTCATCAACAAAGCCATAAAAGGAGATTACGCGATGGAAAGCTTCCACAAGCCTAATGAGAAAGTTGGAATTGTCGAGAAGAAAGATCATCGGTCTGTCCAACAAGAAAATAAGTTGCAAGAGAATACCAACATGAAAAAGATGACAAGGACGATGAAATCGCCTTCGCCTCTACGTGAACCTAGATACTCCTCTCCTAAGGTGCATTTTTAGATATGTTTTATCATGCATCATTTGCTTCGTTCAATGTAATCTCAATTTATGCTTGTGATTTGCTTCAGCTTAACAAGGAGCGTGTAACACTTGATGCATCAGTAGACCTCCCACCAAAATCTCTGTCAAGCACGATTTTAACGGAAGATGGACAAAGCGTACAGAAGTGGCACCCAAACAAGCTCGCCGAGAACATAATGAAGTGTCTCAATTTCATTTACGTTCGTCTCCTTAGAACCACAAGAGTCATGGAGCTAGATAAATCGGGTCCTATCTCGAGATCCGCTCCTTACTCTTCGAGTTCAAGAAGCTTTAGGATCGAGAACGGATCCTCGAGCTTGTCTAAATCCATGAATCTTGCGTCTTATAAGGAATCAAGACAACAAGATCCTTATGGAATATTTGATGTAGAAGCATCTTTAGCTAGAGACATTGGTCCTTATAAGAATCTTGTTATCGTCACTTCAAGTTCTATGGACTCAAAGTGCATTTCAAGCTCTAGCTCGGTTTCTTTGATCCGGAAACTCAGGTAAATTTAGAGATAAACTTTAAGAAAATGTTAGTTACATCAATAAATATTCGGCTAAACATATTGTTATGATCAAATGCAGGGTGCTAATGAACAATCTCGAGACAGTAGATCTGAGAGTGTTGAGCCATCAACAAAAGTTAGCGTTTTGGATCAACATGTTCAATGCATGTGTTATGCATGTATACTCTACTTCTTCTATATAGACAATATTTACTTCTTTTAATTTAGTTATAAAATTACTTACATATATGTGTAAATACTCAGTTTATGTTCATTGCTTTCGTGTATGACCAGGGATATCTACAACATGGAGTTCCAAAAACAACTGAGAAACTACAATCTCTTGTTTACAATAAGGTATATTTTACTTTTTCCTTTCTAAAATAAACATTAATTCAAGTTAACTAGCTCCATATTCAATGTAAGTTATTAAGTTTTGCAATAATTAAAGTACATATAAATTATAGGCTACAATGAATGTTGGAGGCAAAAACATAAGTGCTCATACCATAGAGCATTGTATTTTAAGGAAGCCTGCAAATCCTACTACTATGACTCAGGTATAAATTATAGTATATCATTTTTATAATGCTCTTCGTATTGATACGATTAATCATAAGAATTCGCTAAGTATGCAAATATAATGGTAGGATCGACACGACGAAATTATCATTCGTAAACTATATGGCGTAGAAGCAACGGATCCTAACATCACATTTGCTCTCTCTTGCGGAACTCGATCTTCTCCTGCGGTTAGTAAAACTTATTAATTAATACACTGTTAGTTAAGCTAGCAATCTACTAATATAGTTTGTGAGTTTGTAAAGAAAGATAGTAATTAGTTTGTGATTTTCCCAAACACAACAAATATTTGTGTTATTTTTTAAAGATACGTTAAAAAAGTTGATGGTTATATTATTTGAAAGGTGAGGATATACACTGGAGAAGGAGTGGCGACAGAGCTAGAGAAATCGAAAATGGAGTATCTGCAAGCCTCGGTGGTGGTTACGGCGGCTAAACGGGTAATCTTGCCGGAGCTTCTGGTGAAACATGCCGCCGATTTTGTGGTGGCAACGGCGGATGGCAGCGGCGGAGAGATGGGGCAGATGGGATCTCTGGCGAAATGGGTTTGCAACCAATTACCGACCTCTGGTTCCTTGAGAAAGTCAATGGTGGACTGTTTTAAGAATCAAAATTCCAAAGCTTCTGCTTCTTCCTCTCTGGTGGTTGAGAAGATCCCGTATGATTTTGAGTTTCAGTATCTTTTAGCCATTTAAAAATACTAATTTTTTTTTTTTGGAAATCTTGTGTGTTTTAACTAAAATATCAAAGTTTGTATGTTTTTCTTTGAATGATTGTCTTATTGTATAGTGACATACTGACATGTATATGCTTTTACATCTTATATCTTACATCGTCATTTTTCTTTGCTAATAATATGCATTACATCTGTTCCATCTATTCCAAGTACATTTCAAACTCTAACTCGGTAAAAAATCTAATAATAGTAGAATTTTTCTTCTAAATAAAAGTAAAATTTTGACAATATATACTAGCCCTGGTAATTAAAAGACGAAGCAATATATATATATATATCCTTGTCAACTGATTTCATCTTTCGTTATCCAAAATAGTATATTAGGTTGCTTTTTTGACCAATCGTTTATCTTTGAATTCAAAACTGTCATCATTTGAATAAACCATATGTATACACAATGGCTTTAATAACATTTACAATTAAAATCGTACTAACTAAGACATGTAAATATCTGGTATTCGGTTGTTTTCTTTTTTTAAGTCTTCACTTATTCTCTTATAAGTTATAAATGATGCATGTAAATAATTATTAAAAAAAACTTTCAATGTGTAATATTATCTGTTCCAAAAAGATTCATAATAGACGGATAATTTACCTGCATTATATCTATAATGGAAAAAAAAAATATATATATATATCTATAATGGACAACTATATATCATTAACATGTAAGATTATATATGATGAACAATTTTACTTGCACCATGTTGAGATTTTTTTATAAGTTTGCTTTTATTATTTTGCAGAAATCATATTATCTTAGTAACGGTACTTTATGTTCAGATAAGTTTATTTTATAAATAAGTGCATGCTATGGATATAATTATCTATCGAGTGTGATGGACTGATGATCTATCCTGGATTATTCAGCTAATTTATAATGAATTAATATTTATACGGAACAAAAAGAAAGAAATAAGAAGCGAAAATGAGATGTTTAGTTCAAACTAAACGGCGGCGGTGTAGATAAGAGAACTGTCTCGATGGAAGATTCAGCGCAAACCAATGAGAAACTTTCAATTTGACATGTTATCCAAAATCCATGCTTATTGTTTCATGTTTTTTTTTCTTTTTTCATTTGACATCTCACTTTCTTTTTTTTTTGATAAGGTTGACATCTCACTTTCTAGTTTCTAAATCGCTGTCTCTATTATCTCAAGATCAAATAATATAACATGGCTGTTTCTATATATATATATATTTAATAATAATAGTAATATTACAAAAAACATTGCCGTAATATTCAAGTAATAAATGTACCTATTGTAAACAGATTATGAAACTAAATCCCAACAAACTTAAGCGAACCGGAATAAAAATTAATTTACAATTCAACCAAAGCAAACCCAAATCAAATGAAAGTAAAATACATCAAACGTATTCAAAACTAACTCAACCCAACAAAATATAAATACATATTTTCTTACAAAAAAGAAAAAAACATATACCACACAATATTTTATTTGATATGGGCTTGATTTAAATTTAACCTGAATTTGTAGAAAGTATTTAATGTTTTCTGCTTCTTCCTTTTTCTTTTTTTTTATTCAGTGCGAATTTGTTAGTAAGTAAAAAAAACTTAATTAAGATTTTAACACGATACCTTAGTTTAATGGTTTCTTAGAGCATCTCCAACCCAGCCCCATATTTCACCTTTATTGTCATTTT
>OVBJ01001850.1:0-23291 GCA_900406535.1 Noccaea bulbosa
CCTCATACCCAATTATCAAAAACACATCACCCAAAAAACAAAATTACCCTTAAATAAATTTTGGAACATAATAAAACAAATATAATATAGAGTCACATAAATATATGATCGTTGTAAATGTCAAACGTCCAAAAAAAAATGTATATGTTTATTGACATATTTGGTAAAATGTAATTGTGTGTCGACCATCACTATGTGAGGACAGTAAATTTTGCATTATAACTTATATATAATAGATTGTTTTTTACACAGTTTAGAAAATTTATTGATTCTCTCTTGTGTCTTTCTTATCAGTATCTCATTTTTCTGCAAATGTAAACTATTCGATTTTATTAACAGTTGTCTTTCTTATTGATTCTCTTTTAATGATCAATTAATTTACACATTTTTCTGTATTTTTAAAAAATAAAATATATTATTTACTAAAAAAATTAGAATATATTTCACATATAATAATAAAAATATCAACTAAAAAATTAATCGATATTAGCTAATTTATAAAATTGAACAAACATTTTCTACTTAGCATGAAAATTCAAAATATATAAAGATAACTATAAATAAGAAAAATTTAATATGCTTAAAATAATATATGAGAGAACATAGATTTTCTAAGAAGTTATAAATTAATAAAGATATTTAAAATTATAAATTTATTTGTAATTGTATATAAAATTTTGAAATGGTTTATAATAGAAATAAAAAGATTCATTTTTCAATGTCAAATAAAGTTAAGAGCACGAGAAACGGCAAAGAGCACGGCTCAAGTTAAGAGGCGGACATGGCTCGGGATGCTGTTAATAAAAACATGTACCAGTTGTTAGAAAATCAGAAGATCAACGGTGATTAAAGGAAGTTCTAAGTTCACTAAATAACTGTTTTTTTTACTAGAAAGATAATAACTATTTATGCAACTCGATGCACGCCACTAGATATCAAAAGTTATATTGAACATTCTTAATGTGAGTAGGTGGATTAACTCAAAACGTAGTCACCAAAAGTTAACATAAAACCATCATAATTTAGATCAACAAATACGAAAAAAAAAAAAACACAATTATTTTGAGAACAACCCCGTGCTTGCGCGGGGATTCATTCTCTAGTAACTAGTGATAACAATGGTAGAGTAGAATGCATGATCCCTCCTAAATTCAACTTTTATTTATTCATTAAAATGGAAGAAAAAAAATGTTCTGGTGTGAGCTTCTGTTTGCGTCATCTTTGTGTAGAGCACACGATGTCGTATAACTTGTTCAAGTCTTCATGTGCCTTCCCCACAATCATCCTCGTTTATAAACAAATGTTTTAAAATATTGTTCGATACCGCCTGTAGCTTGATAATTTTTTCGTTTAATCCTTGTTAGTGAGCGAATCTCATAAATTCTTCTAAATTTAACAGATGAACAAATGTTATATTGACCGTGATGATGAATTTTGGAATTATTTATCGATTCGTACAAAACCAATCCAGAGAAAATGCCATTAACCCAATTTTATTAGGCAGTTTCAGGTGTTATTTCCTTTCCAAATTACTATTGGGCTTTGATACTAAAATGGGTCCTACACTAATCCTGATGAGGGAGATTTTAAACGCAGCTCAATAACGGAAGCCCAGCTTAATCGCATTCTTTTTGTATGGAATATGAATAATGATGTATTCTTGATTCCTGAACACCTTCCTCTAATTGATGAAATAAAATGGTACAACTTTCTAAAACACATGATCCCTTTAATAATATGAATCGAATTTGAGAAAACGCCATAAATTTAGATAAATTTATATAAATTAACAAGTTCACATGCATACAATATTTTTAGACCTAAAGCTCAAAAAAAAAAAAAAAAAACTATATGGAATAATTGATAAAGGAGTTGCTTACACACAAGGAATATTTGTGATTACTGCATTCTACCCAAAAGAATATAATTGGCACGATTTTTAAAATATAATTTCGTTTCTTATATTATTTATGACGGAGAAAAATAGTAATTAAATACAGTATTTATCAGTTAAAAAAGAACCGTATATATTAAGAAGTATGATAAGTATAATCAAAATCCAAGAGAAAGGAAAAAGAGGTTGATGAATATAAGTTCATATAATATACTTGAAATGAGCTGATCAACTGCTTATTACTATAATCTATATGCCATTGCATTTGCATTTTACTAATGTTCCTTTTTAGAAATAAAATTATATGCTAAAATGTTGTCCTTACGATCTCTTTTTTAATTACACAATTGTGTTTCCCGTTGAGAGAGGTACTTGACAATGAACAAAGCAAATGAAAGGATGACGTTTTTCTACTCATGAAGAAAAAACCGGTTTCACACTTAGAAAGTCATCATTATTAATTTCCATTAACAAAAAATTAAACTCTCGTATACTTGGTTCCATCAAGCCAACTATAATCAAAGTTACATTGTTATTATTTTTCCAACTCACGTAGATATTAAGATCGATCGGCCTGTGTGGCTGCCTAGATGATTTTGAGTCTCTGACAACAACAAATATAGATATAAGTATTAGATCTAAATATCACTATATATATATATGTGTGTGTGTGTGTGCATACACCGACCTGTTTGGATTTCTGGTTACCTTGGATGGTTGGATCAATCGAGTTTGGTCTAGGAGTATATAAAACGTATTAATTAACAATAAATAGAACAAAACAAAAGAAACATAAAACTAATGATTGACTGAGAATTGCTTCATATAACGCGCATGTGATGCTGCAGGTGATGCAACATGGGAAAATCATATTAATGGACGAAATTTCAAACTCTATTATTACAGTTCCTCAGATTGGTCACGCAACTAATAATCAGTTTTAATTAAACTATGAAAGACTATATGGATACATGATCATTGAGAATCCATAGATGTGGGACAGTTAAACTTCCACATGTATATTCACTCGGGTCGTATAAAGCATATATACACATGCGCTACTGTTTACATATGTGTATGGTTAGTTAACATAAAACGAAGGTTACATAAGTCACAACCCATGATGTGCGTTATAGATAGATATACGCGCATGATGCTTAAAATGCAATTGAAGTGGGATAACGTAATCGTTATTTTACAATTTTATATAGACGATAATAATTGGGATTTACAGCGAGCTCATCGATGTTCATTGGTTGAAGATTTCTCATATATATAGCTCGAGATTTTCTCAATACGATTTAATAATCATTATTAGTCACTATATCCTTACGGTTTCATATTTTAAAAATAACAATGGTTTTTATATAGTTTTGTGGCCTAGGTATCTATGTTGGACTTGGCATCAAGTTTGAGATTCATATGTTTGGATCTCATAGGATGGAACCATATCTGCAGCCCACATGATTTTATAACATTCGGAAATTCAATTATTTTCAATATATATAGCTTTTACACAATGTATTTTGGCAGTATACCGTAGCTTACAAAATAAGGAAATATAAATTGCCTTTTTCTGAGAAGGAGACGATAATAACTAAAAGTAACCGAAAAAACTACTAGAAAGAGTAGTAAACGGGTAAAACTACAGAGTAGTAACGGCCGCAGAATATTGTACTAACGCATTGACGAATTTGCCCTTCCGGTAATCTCGGTGAAACATCATATCAAAATTTGTTTTTACCTCAATGGGTAAAAGAATTGAAAAAATTAATAATGGAATCTTCATATATATCATAAAACCCAGAAGTTACGCCACATTCATATCCAAACTGAAGCAATTTCCATACAATCTTCACAAGAATTTCAACCGATTCTTAAAACCGGCGAAAAAAATTAGGAAATTTGCGACAACAAATTCTTAAAAAAGAAGAGAAGAAAAACAAAATTCAGAAAAGAAGAGCCCTAAATTTGCTGCTAATCTTCCCCTTTGGATTTCAATTTTCATCATCATCAAACGAATCCAGAAAAAAAATATATATATACCTATGTACATCAACACGACGAAATAACTCTGTATCTGAAAAAAAAAAAACGAACAGATCTATCTCTAACTACCAAGATTCCTTCTTCGTCACATAGTCTCGCCGCCGATTAGATCCTGGAGATCACTTGGCACTGCTAATCCAAGACGAAGCGACTCCATGATGCGCTCGAAGACCAGCACGTGGCAGGGGATTTGTAGAACTCCTTTTTGCTCGTATCCATACTCTTGAGCCGATCGGTTCAACAAACCGATGAAAACCGGATGGTTAAGTAGCTCCGCGCTCACAACGAACTTCTCCATCTCGTCTCCGACGTACACCGGCACGTGTCCTTCAGGAACAGAGGATGTATTCTTCTTTGTGCGGCGTGCCACCGAAGATCGGAGGAACGACTCGGAGCGGCGGTTCGGTCGCTGCGAGTCGGAGCGGAGGAGACTGTATTGTGCGGAATCAGCGACGCGGGAGAGACGGCGGATGAGTTGCTTCATCTTCGTAATGTGATTTGAGAGAGAAAGAAGGAGAAGCTTTGCAGAGTGCTGAAAGCCTGAAACTGATTGATTGTGGAGAAGTGTGAGGAAGGAGGGTTCTGATTTTATATTGAGGCGAGGGTATTAATGGAATTTGCGTTAAAATAAAGTGGGTACGGGGAAGGAGTACTTGCCAGGTACACTACTTACTCGCAAATTTGGACTGACCTTTTTCAAAAACATATAGGAAATATCTTTCAACCAGAAAAAGGATTGATTTAAATCTTATTTCTGGATATTCTTGTTTTATATAAATTAACTGTTGGGTTTCAAAATCATAACTTACAACTGAATTTAAAACAAAAATCAAATTCTAGGAAAAAAAGGGAAAATATTTGTTATTATCTCGATTTATTTACCACTTATTAATGGATAACTTTGAATTATTGTTCAATGATTTTTTTTTTTAAAAAAACATAATTATCTATTGCTGGTAAAATTTATGATAATTTTATAAGAGGCCAATATTCAATACAATTTATTTAATTCAAGTAAAGAAATCCATATTGTATCTTGCTTTGGATACACACAAAACAAAAAAATCTTGCTCTAGAATCTAGATGTTTCTTATACTTCACAGATCGTAATTTAGACTATAGCTAATAACAATCCTATATCTTATCCTATTCAATATATATAAGGGGCAAGGGATAGATCGCGTTGTTTAAATTTTCCATTTACTAAATGATAAGAAAATCTGATGTAGTGTTGTTGTAAGAAAAAAAAAAAAAAAAAAANATGACCTTTTTCATGGAAATAGAAAAAGTACATGCCGTATATACAATTTTATATTTGTTAGATAGATGTTATCGTCCTTCATAGTATATATCGTTTTTAATCGAGTACATGATACCCTATGATTTGGCTAATGATTTATCGTGTGGTCTAGGTTAATTAAATGTTTGTTACTATTGTTAGGAAAAAAATGAAGTCTGTGAACAAAATTTATTATGTATGCTAATGCTGGATTTATGATAAATTAAGCATGTCGAAACCAAGGCTGATAACAAATTGTCGAGCTTCAAGAAAGTACATAAAGGCTTCTAGAATTTGGACCAAGCGATAGAATTTGAGCCATTTGTGTAATATTATGAATTGTTTTCGAAAGTCAGATTATTAGCCAAATAGGTCCATACTCACCCTCAACGACTTAAAGACTTCACTATTCATTTTGTTTTCTTCTGATCTTATTATGACGCTCACGTAACCATCATTGAAAACTAAAACAAAGTTTAGTTATACTTCTAAGTTTCTATTATGTAATATTTTTCTTCCAAAATCTTATTAATCATTGACTGTATTGTCTACTATTTTCTGATCGTAACTAATAAAAAACTAACAAATTACGTCTTCAATGGTGTAAACATAATTCTATCACTTTCACAATATAAACACAAACCATTCGAGTACAGAATTGTGGTCATTTATGCATAGACTACGTAGATTAATATAGTAACGTCTTGATTGAACCAAACTATAGAGAAGTGAGTCATATATATTTGACAATTGATGCATGAAACGAATTATGTTGAATTGTTGATAAGAGGTAACTTGTAACCCTCTAAGAGAAGCATCCGATTATGAAATTTATTAAAACCTTTTATCATGAGTTCATGACAAACTAATTCTAGGTTAATGATGGGGCTTTTAAAAACTGATATTGCCCAAATCTTGTATACAATGCTGTTTTGTGACTTTCGCATATATCGCTTCCCATTATCTTAATTTATAAATAGATTGGTGCGTGGAGTTCAGTTTTATACAGCGTCATTGTAATTCCGTACGTGGATTATCATCATGAAGGACTATAACCATGTGTGTGTTAGAGAGAGAAAAAGTAAAGCAGAATCGTTGTAGGATCATTCTCCATTCTGTAAAGAATAATTGAAACTGTAAAGACAAGGATATGGTGTGACCTAACTTTCTTTAGTTGTCAAAAGTGTCTGTCCCCTTGCTCAACTTGGGGGTTGCAACTTTAGACCCCTTTAGTCTCATGACTTTAATTATAGATTTATACACAACTGCGCCACATATGAATTAAGCAAATTAAAGTAGTCTCGTACTACAATAATTAATAGTTTAATACTATACACTGCCATGGATCTTTGGTATGCTTCGTCCAATTTAGAAATTTGAAGTTCCCACTTAGTTGTAAGTTTTACCGCAATTAGACTTTTAACTTGATGATGTAGATTAGATTATACTCCAACAAGCTCTCAAAGTAGATCGATAAATTAGTTTAGCTTGTAAAGGAAACAACATATAAATCAAAGAAGCAGTTAAGTTGGATAGAGTGTCTACAAAATTATAACAAGCTCTCAAAGTGGTTAATTCCTTTACGACTCCTTGTTCAATTGCCGTGTAATATGTTTCGTAATAGTATCACTGAAATTAGTGAAGAGTTGAAAATGCTCAACCCTTACATGGTTGCCATTTTCAGTATGATCGCTGATTATAGTTTAGATTGAGCTAGAGAGCCTTTTTCAGTTTTTTTTTTTGTTAAAGGGATTTCATGAGAGCCTTTTTCAGTTATAAACAGACACTCCAATTTTTATCAAAAATAAACTGATACTCCAATCGAAAACAACAGCTTGATACATGCAATACTAACCAGGTATATCCGTTGTATTTTTCCTTTATCCAAGTAGAAAACTCATGCATACATAAGCTGACCTTTTTTGTGCTGTTTTATTTTTGAATTATGCCATTCATTAATCGGTTATATTTCTGATGGTAGTTGATCGTTGATATTTTGATTAATATTCAAGTATAAGTGCTATTTATAAAAAAAAATGAATAAAAAATCAACCATAAACAGGTAGATATATAATAATAATAATAAATATATATGTAAAGAAACAAGCATCTGATGCTGAAATATATGGTATAAAAATAGGAGAAAGAAAAAGGATAAATGTGATTAAGAAATAATAAGACAGATAATCATACGTATTAATTTATGCAAAAACACAGAGGACAGAATATTCCTCCAACGGCAAAGGTTATAAGAGGCATCAGCTCCAATCATTGAGATACACGTCAACAGTTTGAAAATTCACTCTGATTGGTTAGCTGTAACGCGGTACGCGTTATTGCATCATTCAATTATTACCTCTTCATAAATGAATATGTCACCGCTTCTTCGATCTTTATTCATACATTTTTAGCTCTCTCCGAATGTAAACCATTTCTAATTAAATGCAAACTAACTTGATGTAATTCTAATTTCACCTATGAGAAATGATTTACTCGTGTAAGGAAACAGAAAACACGGACACCTCCAATGTGACGATTGGTAAACATGTAACAGTCGTAAAAGCATTGAATAAAATTGGTAGATAAGGAGAACTAAATAATAAATAGAGGAATGGGGTCACGTGAAAGGAGTTGTGGGGAATAAATGTGGATATGAATAATAAATGAATAAATTAGCCGTACGGTGCAGTCGTACAGGATAACCTACCCACCCACCACCCCACCTCTTTTTTTTTTTTTCGATCTTACGTGTCATACCGTACAAACCAACGTGACTTTTCTTTACGATTTAATTATTAGTTGAATAAAAATCAAATTGACGAAGAAAAATAAAGCGTGGGACCTATTCTCCACTATCAACAATTGCCCGTTACACGCCGTTTGCTTCTCTCATCTCCCTCTCCCATTTTTTTTTGTATTTTACTTATTATAGTATTTATATGGGAATTTATACTCAATAGCAATTAAAAAAATGGATAATAAAGAGACTAACCATAATAAGTTTATAGCTAGAATATGGAGCATATTATATGGAATATTACCAAATATACCCTTTAGAATTACAGAGAAAACAGTTTTGCTGAAAGAGGAAGATCGACACATCAAAGAAGAGGAAATCGGTGATCTTTCTGAACCAAAATCCAACACATCATTTGGGATAATCGATTCCAACACACATTGCAAACATTTATTTGTTTCATTATTTTTTTGTTTCATGTTTTTCGTTATCAATCTCTCCTCCATCTCTTCCACCAATTTGCCTTTTAAAATTCAGCAATATCCTGAGAATCCCATAGAACACTGCCGATTATCAAAGAGATTCTGTATCATGTCTCAGCGACCTCCTAACGAAACTCAATTTCCTCTGTCTCTTTCAATCTCACCTCTCTCTGTCTTTGCTTCGATCAAAGCAAGGGCGTCATCACTAAACAACATGTGCCGAAAGTTTGTGTTTATAGTTTGTGTTTTTTTTTTCCTAATAAGAGCAATTGTAAGGGTAATTTGATCTCAAAAAATAGTGGTCATTTCCCTTTTGAATTTTACATATCATATGGCTATATTCTCAAATTTTATTTCTAATATGAATATTAAGCCTATTTATATCTCGCCTATAATATAACTTTTATTGTTATTAGTTTCTTTGATGTCATGGATCAGTGTCGGCTAAAAAAATATCAGACAAAAACCATCGCATACTCTTTAGGAAAAATTCGAAACCATCGAATACTCCTAGTTTAGTTTCTTTAGTCATCACATTGGTCTTGACTCCTGACTCTTGAATGCTACTCCCTCCGTTTCTGAATAATGTTTTAAATTTTTTTTTTTGGATAACTCTGGTATCCAGGCAGCCACATTTCCGACTATCTTTACAAGTGGGGTCCAGTGTCCCAACGGAAAGGATGTTAAATCCGTTAGAAATTGATCTTTATTCCAAAATATAAGATGTTTTATAATTTTTAAGGTACTTTTTGTTCATTAATACCAGCAAATTACAAATTTCAAGACCTATTAATTAAAAGTAACTAAATTATTGAATTTTTATTGGTAAATATTTATTAAAAAGTAATTTAGTTAAGAAAAATATGTATTAATTGTTAAACAATAAATATTTATTAATTTATGTGAAAACTTTAAAATATCATATATTATGGAAGAAGGAGTAATTTGTATTGGCAAAAAGACTGGTAGAAATTTCGTTGCAAAGTTAGTAAATTAATTTCATCAACACTTCTATCGATAAACTTCACATGATTTCATAATTTACTCACCAGAATTCTTCGATCAAGTCTAAATAACTGTCTTTTATTTGTAATAGATATCCAAAAAAAAATTCTGGATCAAGAGATTTTGAGTCTTAAATCCGCAAATTTCTTAGAGTACCAGAACATGTTAAATACTCTTTTTCAACTGCGAGAAATGAACTTATATCTTAAGGTACAATTCCTTTTTGAAAATATCACACAGTACGTCCGACCATTTATTTCAAGAATCTTTGAAAAATATTGTCGTTGAAAAACAATGACTTACATACACATTTATAAGAAAATCCAAGAAGTTTCTGTAAAAAGAAAAACCGAATGTGTGGTGGTGCATGCATCACATTTGCAGGCATAGAAAGTTCTAACAAATAATAGTCTTCTTAAAATAGTTGTAGAAAGCGGATCATAATTTTCTCCAATCCCCTTTAACTCTACGCATTGAATATTGGTTGGTGAAACAAGAAACGGAAAAATCTTGTTGAAGAGCCATGGCTAATATAGAGTTTCACGAACATAACTATATATAAAATATAGAGTTTCACGAACATAACTATATATAAAAAAAAATGAAAATGTTTGACTACAAACTTAAATAGACAACCCCCCAAGTGTCCAGCCGTACGCAGAACAACCAAACGACACTCTCGCCCCTACTTTTCCGTGTTTTACAACATTAATATGCTTAATTCTCTTAATGAAATACAGGGTCACAAGTACGGAATAGAAAAATATACCTTATAGCAATATTTTTTCCAATGTGGTCCATGCAGATTATTCAATTTCAATGTGGAGGGTGCCCACACTGGTCTTAGCTTTTAGGGTATGCTGACCTCACTATCTTGCCTCTTGGCTCCACCTTTGTCTTTATGTTTTCTTTTTCAAACTTTTTGGTAATAGAAATGACGTTTTTATGACTCATCGTCTTCCTTTACATCCTTTCCATGACTAAGCATTACCACATTCTTTTAATCCCTTCACTCTTTATATAGAGATAGAGTTATTAATTGATAATGCCATGATTATTTCGTTTTATCCTTTTTGTGATATGTTAATGGTCGGTCGTGTGCTCTGTTTTGATTAAAGTTGGATTACTATTTTCATTTGCCTTTCCAATCGTATCTTTTGCCCCTTTAGATGTTGCCAATTGCCCTGCCCATTAATTTAGGCTAATCTGGTGGATTACCATTTAGGCATGTACGAACAACATGACCATAAAGTATGTGATAAAATTAATCGCAAAAGGGCTTCCGTAGTAGATTATAATAGTTAACGTTGTTGTGTTTTTCTTAAAAAATCGAAAGAAAGACATAGGCCCACCATGTAAATTTGTACAAGTGAGCCTGAAGGTGAAAGGGCCAGGCCCATGAAATGGTTATTCCGATGAATAGAGAAAAAAACATAAAACATAAAACATAATATCCAATAGACTTCTTGAGAGCTAATGCCTTCTCCTGCAACGTAAAACCTTGCGTCTTGTTGTATCATTTACAATCTTGTGGAAGATGAATGAATAAAGGACAATGATTGAGAAGAAGCACACAACTAAACCATAAATCAAAGTTACCTATACTCTAATAGAAATCAAGGTGATAAGAAAATATCTTACTTGAAGTGTGACTACATCAAAGGTCGCTATGGCACACACCAATCCGTATGTGATGAGTGACTACCTCATTGTACTTACAAAGATGGACATACTCAGACAGTTTTCTCTTGGTGCGAATTTCGAACAGTTTTATAAAATGCAAAACACAAATACATATTAGACGTTGCACAAAAATGCATAAAGATATTGAATATATTAAGATATCAAATTACTTACCCCTTATACTACATTATAATATTTCTTATGCCTAGATCTGCTAATGTTGTAGCGCATCCCATTTTGTAGCACAAAAATGTATAAAGATTTTGAATATATTAAGATATCAAATTATTTACCCCTTATACTGCTTTATAGTATTTCTTATCGCCTAGATCTGCTAATGCTGAAGCACAGTCCATTTTGTAGTGATACTCCTCTTCTCGATCGTAATAGTCGTCCATAAGCTGCGTTCGGTTTCTAGCCTCACCGGATTCTCGAGTCTCCGGAACAACTGAAATTGTCGTCATGCATCCCTCGATCAGTTGATCACGTTGTTCAAACGCCTTGAACTCCTCATGCAAAAGTACACAGTCATAGGCAAAGTTATAAGCAAGAGTTGAAAACCTTATTATTCCAGCCTCATCATTTTCCACCTGTCAAACATAAATATAAACACTAACCATAAGAACTAGGATGTGATAAACTAATAAAAAAAATGTAAATATATATATATATATATATATATAAACATTGTTTATTACCTTTGCCCTTTCCAAGGAATCTATATATATATATCCTGAGTCTATATATATATCCTGAAATCTAGACTGGAATTCGATGTTTATTTCCTTGTGAAAGTCATCGTTCAAGAGATAGTACTCTCCTAGTCTTCCATTTATCCTTTTTGCTACAGTTCTGAATAAGCATAAGTCCACTGCATATTCTCCCCGTATAAGATAATACGTCATTTGGAGCGCTATAAGTTCCATGTCTCCGTCGTACATAGGGCCGAGGCAGTTGTTGGCGATGTGAACAAGCCTTAGTATTTGATTTCTACCCTTGTAATTATTTGTATATTCAGACACATTCATGTAAAACCCTCGCTTACTAGCATCAACGATGTTTAAGAGAAAATTAAGAAAACAATATTTATCTAGCAATAAACAAAAAAAAAAAATTTACGGGAAGCGCAACACTGGACAAATTGAGAAGGAAAAAAAAGGTATATGTCAAACAAAATTCTTGATTTTTGCTTTTCCAAGGATCAAAATTACATGCATACCTTTGTGCATATATCGAGCAGTTTTTTAAGCAACACACACTAAACAATGTTTTATTTTGTAGTTCTTAATGATTTTTTGTGTATAAATGAAAACGATGTTCTTAATTTGATAATGACATTTGTGATTTTATAAGTATGTAGCTTTACTTTAGTCTTTGTCTTTACTTTTTTTTGCCAGAAAAAATCATGAGTTTCCTTCAAAATGCTGTGAATAAATTTATAAAGTATTAATAATACATTTACAAAAGCCAAACATTGAATGCCTAGCTTAGAAAGTTCAATAATGATTTCAAGTTTAAGAGTGCTCTCGCTCATATAGTAAAGATACTAAATGATAATATAAACCATACAATCGTGAAACAAGTGTCAATTGTGTCTCAACAAATCAAAAGTTGTTCTCAATCAATTATTTTTCATTATCATTTGTCTTTGATCAGAAATTCGGAAAAGTAAAATGTGAAAAAACCTTAAACGGAAACATTGAAACAATGTGGTTTTCTTTTATAGTCTTTTTTATAAAAAAAACAAACAGATTTAAGGGTCTTATATAAACAATGTTTTATTTTGTAGTTCTAAATGATTTTTTGTGTATAAATGAAAACGATGTTCTTAATTTGATAATGACATTTGTGATTTTATAAGTATGTAGCTTTACTTTAGTCTTTGTTTGTTTGTTGCAAAACATATATTTCAGTTTGAGGGTCTTTTTTCGGGTAAAAAAAACTTATTTCTACTTTTTTTGTTGGGCCCCGAGACTTGATGGGCCAGGCCCATGGAATTAATCTGACTGGCAAAGTCATCCTCCTCCTTGCAAAAATAACCTTAAACCCTAGTTTCGCTGATTCTTCTTCTCCGAAATCGGAAAACTGCAATAAATAAATATTTGACTCTCAATTTTTCAGAGACGGCTAAGGGTTTTAGCTTCTCTAGACAATGTCGTTGTATCTTTTCTACGAAACATCTTCCGGGTACGGCCTGTTCAAGGTACAGTGTCTCGATGAGATCGGACAGAACACGGAGGCGGTTCGAAGCTCCGTCTCGGACCTTAGTCGGTTCGGGCGGGTCGTCGAGCTCACTGCTTTTCACCCTTTCCAGTCTGCACTCGATGCTCTCAACCAAATCAACGCCGTCTCTGAAGGTGACTCTCCATTCAATTTAAATTACAGTCTGTTCATACTACTTGCTTTCTGTGTTATGCTGGAAAGAGCTTCATATTGATTTATTTTGAGCTCTTATATAATTGTTCCCCTCGATTTTGCTTGAAACACAAGCTTACACTTCTTACTACAGTTAGAGTCAGCTTTATTCTGTTCTGTTTTGGATTTTGCTTGAGGTTTTGATAATTAGCATTGCTTAAAACTTGAAGGGTATATGAGTGATGAGCTGAGAAGCTTTCTGGAATTGAACCTTCCGAAAGTGAAACAAGGCAAGACTCCCAAGTTTAGCTTAGGAGTGTCTGAGCCCAAAATCGGCTCTTGCATTTTCGAAGCCACCAAAATTCCTTGCCAGAGCAACGAGTTTGTCCATGAGCTTCTCAGAGGCGTGCGCCAGCATTTCGATAGGTTCATCAAGGACCTAAAGGTGTGACATTTTTTTGAGTTTGTTCCCCTCTTCTACTGTCTCCTTTTCAATGTATCTCTCTCTAATAATGTAATTGTAATGTAGCCTGGTGATCTGGAAAAAGCGCAACTTGGACTAGCTCACAGCTACAGCAGAGCGAAGGTGAAGTTCAATGTTAACCGTGTGGATAACATGGTGATCCAAGCTATTTTCTTGCTCGACACGCTTGATAAGGATATCAATTCCTTTGCTATGAGAGTCAGGTTTGTTTTCTTGCTTTCCCTTTCAGATTATAACTTAACTTGTATGTTACCTTGGTAGATATGGTTACTGAGCAGCTTATATAATGTTTTTTGCAGGGAATGGTACTCATGGCACTTTCCCGAACTAGTCAAGATAGTCAGTGACAACTACCTTTATTCCCGAGTTTCAAAGATGATAGAGGATAAGTCAAAGTTGTCTGAAGAGCACGTTCCAATGCTTACTGAAGTCCTTGGGGATGAAGATAAGGCAAGAGAGGTCGTTGAAGCTGGAAAAGCATCTATGGGTAAGAATCTATGCGAATCATGAGATTTTCAGTGTATTTAATCCCTCTCTGGCTCTTAAGATATTTCTTGTTTTCCGTCTTTGAAGGCCAGGACTTGTCGCCGATTGATCTGATCAATGTCCAGACCTTTGCTCAGAAAGTCATGGACCTAGCGGATTACAGGAAGAAGCTCTATGATTATCTCGTCGCTAAAATGAGCGACATTGCTCCAAATCTGGCGGCCTTGATCGGAGACATGGTTGGGGCAAGGTTGATTTCACACGCGGGAAGTCTGACAAATCTTGCTAAGTGCCCATCTTCAACTCTCCAGATTCTTGGTGCTGAGAAGGCACTTTTCAGGTTCTATTTTAAGCTTTGGTTTTGCTTATGCAACTTTACTTTTTAAACTGCAGTAACTGACTGTGGTGTAAAACTCTCAGGGCGCTGAAAACACGTGGAAACACACCCAAGTACGGTCTTATATTCCATTCTTCATTCATCGGGCGTGCATCTGCTAAGAACAAGGGCCGTATTGCTCGTTACCTTGCAAACAAGTGTTCCATTGCTTCCCGAATTGATTGTTTCGCTGGTAAATAATCTAGAATGCCCTGACTCTTGGTAAAGTATGATGACGTGTTGCTAACAACTATAGAACAATGGTGGTTTCTTATACAGATGGCAGCACTACAGCTTTTGGTGAGAAACTACGGGAACAAGTGGAGGAACGACTCGAATTTTACGACAAAGGTGTTGCCCCACGTAAGAATGTGGACGTAATGAAACAAGTGATTGAAAATCTTGAGCAGAAAGGTATATATATACACACTCTGTTTTCTCTCTCAACTTTCGAGGTTAAACGGTTTGTTTGATGGGTTTTTATTTTCTCTCTTTTTCAGACGAGGGAGAAGTAAAAGCAGTGGAGGGCTCAGAGAAGAAAAAGAAGAAAGAGAAGAGAAAGACAGAGGAGAAGGATGAGGAAGAAGAAGAAGAGGAGGAGAAGTCAAAGAAAAAGAAGAAGAAAAGCAAAGCTGATGAAGAGGAATTGACGACAGATAACGGTAACAGCAAGAAGAAGAAGAAGAAGAAAACTAAGTCACAAGATGACGAATAGACAGAGACAAGTCTGTGTAATTTAATAGTAGTTTTTTGTTTCCCACATGGCAGGTTCTCTAATTTTGACTTTCTAAAACAAGTTGAAAATTCAAAAATTTACATCAGATTCTCTAGTTCTAATTCAGTTTTGACTTTTAAAAACAATTTGAAAAACCTTTCGGAAATCATAGATCACGTGGAACGGTGGAAGACGATCAATTTTTTGTTGTAGATCTTGAAATAGATCTTGTTATATGATCCGTTCCATGTTTTTTGCTTTAAGAAAGAACAGTTTTTTCTGACACTGAGTGTCATAAGGTTAATTTGTAAATTTTCAGGTAAATCAGGCAAGGTCGAAGAAGGGGACTTGTTTTTTTCTTATTAATCTAAAAAAAAAAACACTACAAGTGCAGAAACAAGAGAATTCTGCTGAATCTTAAGCATAAAAAAGGAGAAAAAGCAAGAGAGCACATAACAAATCTAATCGCAGAGAATGAGCCTAATCATTGCGAGAACCAAACACGAAACAGAGAAGAAGAAGAGCGTGACGAAATCTCTAGCAGACCATTTCCTCACGGCCTTGGACTCCACTCTCAAGCTCTTTGCTCTGCGAAGAGCATCCACTTCCTTGAGCAAATCAAATTCGATCCCTTTCTTCTTCAACTCTTCAACGCATTTCCTCAACAGCTTCGCGTCTTCCTTCTCCCTCTCCAGTAACTTCTCCAGATGCGATTCCACTTCCGATTTGTACCGTACGGCCCAAATGATTCCAAGCGATGACAGTAGGGCGCAGAGCGAAGGGATCCACGATCTCTTGCAGGCGGAGGAAGCGGCAGTGGCAGAGGACGACGAAGAAGAGGCGTGGAAGAGGAGAAGCAGAGAAATGGAGTGGAAGAGGAAGAAGAAGATGTAAAGCTGAGTGATTTCCCGACGAACGGAATCGATCTGAGATTCTTTGTGAGAGACGCGGCTGAGGATGAGCTCTTCTTCTTTGAGCCATTGCTTCAGGAGAAGCTTGTGTGTTGGCGTGTCTGCGATCTGGTGGAGAGGGTGTCTCGTCTTTGCCTCCATGATCGGTGGATTCGTGCTCTGATCTGACGACATGGAAGCAGAAAGCAATGCAAATAGAGAAAACAGAGAGATGGAGAGAGAGAGAGAGAGAAGCGTTTAGAGTTGTGCGATTCCCAGAGAGAAGACGCGGATTTGATTAATAAAGCGGCGAAACGTGTGGCTCTTTCTTTGGTAACGGCTCTTTTGTGTTTCTTTCAAATTTTATGTAAACTGACATATTTGTCCTCAGCGCGTAACGGTCATCAACCAAAATACGGCTCGGCTCGGCTCGGCACAGTCACGCATTTACATGAGACCGACCAGTGTACTATTTAGAATTAAATAAATTGTAAAAATGCTGAGGTTCTTAAGAAATGGCCCATTACCCGTGGCCCATGACATATATGGCCATGTAAACCGCTTAAGAGTTATAACATGGCCATACTATACGAGAGAGTCGATTTCTTGTTTTTCTCTTTTGTAACTACACAATAATTAATAATACATTCATTTTGAAGAGATTAGCGAGGAACACACACACCACACCACTCACGTTTTGTTGTGCTTAATTATATTATTAAATCCAGTAACGCTTTCACCACGTGTCATCAACATTGACAGTGCACCCAATGAAACAAAATTTCTACTTACGAACGTTACAAAATCGTAACAGCACTTAAAGGACCTAAGACCGTAGGCAACATTTACCCAAAAAAAAGAAGTGAAAAAAGAGTAACAAAGATGGCTTCTTCTCTGCTTGCAATACTTCTTCTCCTCACCACACTTGTAACATTCTCCAGAGCCAACGCAGAGCTAATGATGCAACAATGCCACAACTCCGTAGATACCACCATATGTCTTCGCTGTCTGAGCTCAGACCCAACTTCTCCAAAAGCCGACCATGTCGGAATCGCTCGAATCATTCTGAGATGCATCAACTCTCACCTCCTCTCCCTCGCCAACAGCACTTCCGGTTTGGCCTCAGAGCACCACTGGAGTCCCGAGGCAGCAGCAGCGTTGAAGCAGTGCGGTTTGGGCTACAAAATGGCTAAGCGTGGCGTGGGAAAGTCCGAAGCTCACTTAATAGCCGGAGATTACGACAAGGCTGCGTATGACGTCCGCGCGACGGTGGAATCTCCTCTGGTCTCGTGCCGTAACAGTCTCGTGGCCGTCGTCATCAATTTGCCGTTGAGTTTCCGTTACCATACGAAGGTTTACTTGGCGTTGACTCAATCTCTGCTCAGAATCATTGATCGCTTCTAGATAGTTTTTGTTGTTTCTCCAACAGTCTCATCTATATGTTACTATGTAACCAATGCCTTTAATTATGTCTAGGCCCTCTGATTTTAAATCTAAGTTTCCTTCTTATAAAAGTGAGAACTGAGAACTATATTTTCATTTTAGTAATCTCTAGTTCTCTACTAAATCAACAAACTCTGTTTTATCGAAATAGAGCTTCTTACAACAATAATAAAAAATAATAAAAAACTGATATGAAGTCTCTTACAAAACTAGTGTTGTCTTTTTCCGCCTGAACATGAAACTAACTCAGGACACAGGAGCGGTTAAATTTTAGCCGTCCTTTTGCTCTGTTCACATCCCTCAATGATCTTAATACCCTTTTGTTATGTTTTGTGATTGAATGCCCTTTTAAAAAAGAAACTAACTTAATATTCTACTTTCTAGGAATAAAGACAAGATAATGTTTGGGCGGAAACTCGAACCCGGTTGCATGAATATGTAGAACAAAATCAGGACATATCTTTCAAGTTTCAACACAAGATTTAGCTACCAGTTTTCTTTTTCTTTTATTTTTATTTTTATTTCTGGCACCGCGCGTAAACAATAGAAAATGTAACTCTGACAAGAATACTCTTCAAAAGTGGATTAAATTTGATGTAAAAAGAAATGAAAACCAAAACTTTCTTGCTTTTTTCAATTTTTTTGTTCTTCAAGGGAACAGCTGCATATATGAGATTCACTTCTCAGGCAATATGCACCAATAACAATAGCCAAACACAACTTGCACAAATTCACTTTGAGCTTTCTTTTTTCCTCTTTTCATTTCATCAAATTCTTTCATTTTTATGTCTCTCAGATTTTCCATGAAAACCTCCTTTTTTGCTTCAACAACAAAAAAAAAAAAAATAATCAAAAATATTTTGTAAAAGTTTTTTTAAATAGAGTTTTAACTTTTAAGAGTTATTTACTGTATAGATCAGTCTTCTTTTAAAGAAAAATGAAAGCTTCTTTTCAAGGTAGGATAGTTAAAGGTAGGAATCTTTTTAGATAACAAACAAAGATCGAACAAAGATCTCAGTTTCACTTTATCTGAACAGAACACATGAAAGCAAGATTTCCAAGAACAACTTTTTGAGTTTGAACTTTGAACGAAAAGCCTACCAAAAACTCAAAATTTATATATACATAATAAATTAAAGGTATATCGCCGTATCGGTACTTTGAAGGGAAACGCGACGCAGAATTCAGATATTGGTAATTAACTATTCCTTGGGATTGCTGCTGAGTTTTTTGAGAGCATAATCGAATCAACAAATAGTAGGAGGATAATAGATAATATTGAAGTAGATCATATCCTATTTGTGTGCATGTATGCATGCTATGCAATTTGTTAATAATTCATACCCAAATTCTCATGTTGATTTTATTACAAAAAAATGGCATTTAACTGACATCTTATATAATGTTAGTTTGAGATATCTGGAAGATCTTCCCTTTTCTCATAAAATATTTCATTGTCTACTCCACGAGGCGAGTTTGAAATTAAGAAGATCATGGAAAGAGAATCTAATATTGTGAAGCCGTACGACTTCACAGAAAACAAGATAAAAGGAAGAAAACATGTCTCGCTTTAATCTTTGAATGCATATTCAGTCATGTCATGACCCATCCCTCATCTTTCTTCGAATCTCCTATCTCATTCTGATCAACATGTTTGGAGGCGGCCCTCCATGTTTAATTCTACGCTTGATCTCCTCATATCTCTCCACTAACCTTATTTGATTTTTTAGCATAGTCTCAGTTTTTTGTTATTATCCTTAAAAAACAACAGCTCGTGGTAGTTGAATGGTTGCTGAGTTTTTCCATGGGACTGCAAGGATATGAAGAATTTTCTTGATAATGCAAGGTTTGATATCTAAGTCCACAGAGTACATCAATTGGACTGAGGAAAGAGGGGTTATATAGATTAGTCACAAATCTAAGTTTATAGAAAAATTACAATTGAAGAATAGAGGGGGAATCCTGAAGTCATAAGGGCTGTTTGTACTTGGAGTAATTAATAATTCATAAAATGTTGCAAAATATTGGAAGAACATGTGTTGAGATTCTGGGGCTAGGGGTAGGGTTTCTCTTTACGTAGTTTTCATAGCGCGTGTGTTAGCGTACGGCCATTTGCAATAACGCGGAAACATTTTATTCTCAAATTTACAAAATTCTCTTTTTCTGTTTTATGAAAATAGACGAGACAAGAACATTGGCAATTGAGGACAATTGGTGTGGCTTAAATTAGATATCTAAATATTCGGCTGTGCTCCATTATCAAACGTTTATTTATTTATTATTATTATTATTATTATTTTTTTTTTTTGATAAAGTCCATTATCAAACGTATCATCACACCATTTAATCTGTTCACATGTAGCTACGGTATAACAAGTTTAAATTTTGATTAATAAGGCTGTTTTGATTTTCATATTTACAATAGTACTTGAATTTTTACCAATCTGTCACACAACACCTTTGAATCAGATAGGTATCGGGATATATAAAATCTCAACTGATAAAATCATGTGAAACGCAACCTCACTATACAGTTTTTTGTTTTTGGTTTTTGTAGTTTCATGTGTTATGAATATATATAGAAGGTGTTATTAGACAAGTAACGGATATTGTATATATATATATATATATATAAAGGAGATAAATTAAGGAGAAACAGAATCCGAAAGAAAGATAATTCGATGAAAATAGAAACAAAAGTGAAAATAGAAACAGTTAAAACATAAAGAAAGGAAAAATGAGCTGGTGATAATAATAATCATGTTAAGGTAAGAGAAATGAATGAACAGGATATGTGGTATTGACAGCATGAAAAGAGAGTGTAAGAAGTTATTAACAGAGCAGATCAGTCTCACTAATTAGTAATTTTCTGTAAGTCTGGTGTGCTCGGCCAGCCCAATTTTGTGTTACGGTCAGCCTGCCCGAACCCAACAACTTGCAACATATCTCACATAGACTTCTCTCTACGTTTCCTATATATACACTCTGGCACACACTCTCTCATTTCCTCCCCAAACAACCTCAAACTAACCAAAACTTGTAATTCTCCAATGGCATCTCTTCCTCAGTTCTACGCCGATTTCACATTTTCCGGCGAGACTTCCTCGCAGTTTCACACCTCTTCTTCATGTCCTGACGTCTCAGCTCTATCCAACTACATCGACGATTACGGCTCCTTCAACACCTCTCCTAATCCAGATTCCATCTTCTTACCACAACTTTTTGGGATTTCTGACGTCTCTCTGCTGGAGTACAGCAATTATTACCAGAAGATGGGAGTCAATAATAATGCTACACAGTACTTTCATGGTGGAGATCAAGAATACTACGGATTTTCACCGGACATCAAGCCCTTGTTCCATCCGTCCACTGGAGAGCAAACCTGGGTATCTATGCCCGTTTCTTTTTAGTATATTAATAAGAGAGACGTAAAATAATAAATGGGATGTTAATATATTCATAAGAAGCGAAATAAGAGACAATATTTGTATGAAGCAGGGAAATAATGAAGGAGGGGTACAAGCTGAGACAAACACTAAAGTGGGACGCTATTCGGTGGAGGAACGTAAAGACAGAATCATGAGGTACTTGAAGAAGAAGAACCAACGCAACTTCAACAAGACCATCAAGGTACGTTTATATTTATATACACTCTTTCTGAATTAACTATTAATTTATCTTTTAAGGATATTCATGAACTACGAAAGAGAGTTATTAAAATATAATATAATATATATGCAGTATGTGTGTCGTAAAACCCTAGCCGACCGACGTGTTCGTGTTCGGGGACGATTTGCTAGAAACAGTGACACATGTGAACAACAATCTCCCACGTCTAAGAATCATAGTAACCATTCCGAGAAGGATGAAGATATGTTTTCGGGATCAGACGACTATCTAGTCCAGGTATTGTTAATTTGACTTTAACTATTTTTGGACGTACAGTTTATTATTTAGAAACATCATTTGTAAATCTAATTTTACCTTATATATTACATCCCGACATTTAGCAGATGGAAAATGACGACGGATGGCTTCACGAAGCAATGTCTAATCTGATTTCTTTTCCATGTGAGTTGGACGCTCCTGGAGATGCTCATCATCCAAACACTTGGAGCTTCTGATCCTACTTGACCTATCTCATTTACAGCCGAATCAGTTAATTAATGTCTCTAGTTATAAAATTTGATGAAATTAATGTCTCTAGTTATATTAGCTTAGCTTATTTAAGCAGTTTTTAATTTAATGGTAGGTTTATTATGATGTACTTAATTATTCCTGGGGTTAATGAACATGAAGATTCTGTCTAGTATATAAAGTAAAAGAACTTCACTTGTGATCATCATATCTATGACGTGAGAATGATTTCAGCCTTTTTGAATACAATCGCAATCCCAATGCAAGAGCAAGTTATTCCGCTTTCTTAATTTATTAATCTCATTTTTCTTTTAAAAAGTTTTACTTTTATCCTTTACAGTAGGTTTAAGTTTTACTACGTACGCGGAAACCCAAAATAAAAAGATGATTCGGTAAGAGAGGATTAAAAAGATTGTTGAGATTATTATGGCAAACAACACCTTTTAGGCTTTTACAATTACGATTCGAATAATTTAGGTGAGTCGATAAAAAAAAAAAAAAAAATTATCTAGTGGATTTATGGAATAAATGTTTATTAAGGAATATATGATGTAATTTTAATCATAAGACGAATGACTTAACGTAACATATAGCTTGTGGCCTCCCTTTATTTCTTTTCTATGCTTATATATGAATGGATATGAAGAATAATTCCGATTAATTGGTCGTAATGAGAAAACACAGAAACATGATAAGTTGTACACAAAATTCTTCCAGTGATAGGTGAGGAGCTAGAGAATACTGTCTACAAATTAAAGCATCAACAAATTATACATGATAGGTTGTATACTTGTATTAATGCAGTGTAAATATAGAGAGAGAGTGGAGAGGAGGGACATGATACGGAACCAAGTTCCAATCACTTTTTAAGACATATAATTCTTGAAACAAACATAATAAGGCTTCAAAAATCTGCAAATTATATTCTCTGAATTTTTTCCCCTTTATTTTCTCCTTTGACGAATATATGTGAAGTTGAAGGCTGGAGCCTGGAGCCCATCTTAGTTCTCAATTGCTTTTTGTTCTTTCCAATATTTCTTATCAGCACACTTCTAAATTATAATGATAGTTATATGGAATTCATGCAACCTAACCACAAAACTGATATATGTGAATAATTTTTAATTTCTTCACTTAATTGTTGGCCCGACATATCATATTTTCAATATGGCTTAAAATTAAGGGGAAATTGGAAATTTATCCCAAAAAAAACTCTTCTTGTCCTTTTACCCCTTTTTTGACTTTTGCTATTTTGTGCCAACATTGCCCTTCAATA
>OVBJ01001851.1:0-15168 GCA_900406535.1 Noccaea bulbosa
TCTTCTCCATTATCCTCGTCTTCAGCTTCAACCTCATTTTCATCATCGTCAGCATCATGGTCATCTAGTTCATTCCCATTCTCAGTTTCATCTTGGCCATCTTTCTCCTCTGATGTATCTTGATTGGCGCCAGATTCTGTTTTCAGTCGTTTATTAGCAAGTATCTTTGAACGACGAGGACGGAGACCTTCACGCCGTGGTGCTGTATCAGTTTCCATGGCTTTTCTACTTTTTGAAGTCGAGAAGTTTTTATGAACTCCATTATTGACTCTACTCCTCAAAGTTCGATATGCTGGACTCTGAAAAAGGCATACCATAGAACTTATAAAATAGCTTTAAGTTTCATAATCGAAGAGCCATTTTTAAGAATAAAATATCCTCACCATCATATCTTCATCCTCCGCTCCAGAACTGTCTGTATAGTCCTCAAGGTTTACAGAAATTCTTCTCTTCCTTGTGGATCGCCGGAGGTCGGATGCAATTGGCTGTACATCATTAGCAGTGTTATCAACATTCTGGTTTAATTAGACTACCGATAAACGGTATGCATTACAAAGAAACCACTAGGACAAAATCCATTATCGTTGGAGATTAATGAAATACTCTTCTAATCTACATGTTGGTGTTTTATGCTTACCGTGGCATTTGATGCCCGTGCTGGTCGGTTCCCTTTATGCAGCATCTTTGCGATCTGTGAGGCTGCCGTTCTTGTTTTTGTGTTTCTTTTCCTATTATGTATAATGTTTGGCGAGTAATAGTAGTATGATGAGCGACCAAACAACTTGGGCCTCCTCCTAAGCCTGTCGCTGCTTCTAACTGGCTTAGTAACTGTACCATCTCCTTGACTTGATCGCTCCGGATGCATAGGGAAATGCTACCTCTGATGGTTATCTCCTTCCATAAACTACAAACTCAAGATTCAAATGTCACATTTCTGCCAGCAGAAAATGAAATATAGTTTCAAGAAAAATGACAATGCAGGGTTGCACTTTCTATCAGATAAAAGGAGCATAGCTTTGCAATTCGCAGCTATGAGACAAAATCAAATACCACAAAATACACTATACATTTCTGACAGGTCTGTAATCTATAGGTATCATACATGTAGGATATAAACACATTTTTCACATTTCAAAAGAGTCCCACAAGGAACGCAGTTAATATTCTCTCACAGCCACCTCCTTTCGCAGTCTAACTCATAATAGACATGCATTAACAGAGAGAAAGCCCAACGGGGAAGCCACTAAACCTCCGAGCAAAACAATGAAAAAATTCCGCACCAAACCCTAGAAACTGAAGCTGGCAGTGATCAGTTCAATCAAATCTACGGGTTCTGCAGAGAACGGAGAAGATATAATTGCTTATTAACAGCTAGACCGACTGTTTATCCGATTGCATTAGCTATAGAACACAACGAGACAATCGACTGAGAGATGGACGGAGATAATGCAAAATCGAGCAAGGATAACAGATAGATGGTAACACAAAAGACGCGAAACCTGAAGATTGCGGAAGGTGAACAGAGAGAAAGATCGAAAGTGTCAGTGGAGACTGCAGAATTTGCAGGTCCGTCTTCGTTGCTCTTCTCCCTCTTTTTTTTTTTTCTCTTGGAGCGTTTTTTTTTTTTTTTTTTCTTTTTTTTTTTTCCGNTTTTTTTTTTTTTTTCTCTCTTTTTCTTTTCCGGCTGCTGATTTAATATAATTTTCTACCTCACTCCCTGTTTGGATATCAGAATATCTCTATCCCTACCTCTCCTAGTCCGTGGATATTCCTCTTACAAGTTTGGATTATTTTGAAACTACTCCCCTGGCTTTGTTGTAATATCATATATTAACCCATAACTTCACCCCTTTCACTAGCCTCCTAATCTCAAATTACAAATTACAGATGGATGTTCTTATTATATTGCGGAAGTAAACATTAGTTTGATTTAAACTTTGTATTATAGTTTCTAATAAACACAAAAGAAATTTAGATAACTCGTTCTCATGCGAAGGTTTTTCATAACAATCAATTAAAAGTATCTGATAATCATTAAAGACCAAGTACATGCCACAATGCTTTTCAAAAAGGCCGGTTTCAAGTCTTCAAGCTACAGACAAGTGGGCCAGTATAAAAGCTATACAACTTGTTTTTTCATAGAGGACTAATCACAAAATGGATAAGAAATGATCTGTAAGGAGAATCCGCCGGTATTGGATTAAAGTTTCTTGCTTTTTACAGACTTCTTCAGTTTGGAAGATGATCTTTGGGTCTCCTTGAAGGCAGAAGGGCAAAGCTCAGCGATACTACAGGTTCCACAACGTGGTCTTAGCGGTGTGCATATCGTTTGTCCAAAACCTACCTGTGTAGATTTCAGACAACAAAAATGGAGTTATCTAGGTTTATCCATTGATATATCCATGACATATCATGGAACTCTTAAGTAAGATTCTCCAAATATGACGCACCAAAAGAAAGTTTATAGCGACCCATTCTTCTTTTGGAAGCCATTGTTGCAGAGCTACTCTAGTTTCTTCAGGGGAAGAGGTTTTCTGGTCAAGAACAAAATAGAAATGGGTGACAAAGACCAGACAATACAATGCAAAACTTTAATATGTATTTAAGAACCAATCTCATAGATAATGATATATAAGCATGATCTTTGAGAAGAACCTGTTTCGTTCCTGGTTTAGACACCCAGCCAAGTCGACTGCAAATACGATGCACATGCGTGTCTACGCATATCCCTTGAACATCATTCCATGCTACATGCAAAACCTATAGCAGGACAATCATAAGAAACCTTTGAGAACTTTTAAAACGCGCATCTCTCTCTAACAAAACAGAGTAATATGGCCAATTTTACCAGATGAGCAATCTTAGGACCAACTCCTGGAAGTGAGAGTAGTCCTTCCAAAGAGCTTGGAATGTCACCGTCGTATTTCACGAGACAGATTTTTGCAACTTTCTTCACGTTAGCAGCCTTTCTAGTATAGAACCCGACCTAAAAGTAAAGGAGTAAAGGACAATTAAGTTTCATATCGATATTAAAGCAAAAACAACATTTTCCGTTTAATAGTCTTTTTCATTTCTTGAAAACTCTTTTCAAACACTATGGCACAGCATGGGCTCATATAAGACTCAAATAGACCTTTAATAAGTTCATGTAAGATAGCCAAGGGGTAATTTACCGGGTAGATTAATTCCTTTATGGTTGATTCATCGGCCTTGTCAATGGCTTCGGGAGTGAGAAGGCCATTTTGATGAAGACGCTCTACTGCCGCTGCATAATAGAAGTGTCTGGAATACGCATTCTCTCAAAATTGAGCTAAGCAGCTTAAAACTCACCACTAGTTACATGCGCTTTAGTCTGACTTGAAAGAAGTGTTCCTATGAGGACATAAAATCGCCTTTCCTGGAAACAGTTAGAAATAAGGTCAGATGCAAAAACAAGAAACGCGATCTATATATCTACTTTCAAGCATGAATCTGAAGTTATGAAATGTGACAACGACAAAGGCAGCAAGAATACCTTGGGAGGTAAAAAGCTTCCGGTTCTATCACATTCCGCAGTGTCAACTGATGCTGCTTCTTCTGAAGATGTCATTTTTCGTATACCTTGGAGCACTTTTTCCCAGTTTTCAGGTGGTGTGCCTAGATAAGACTATCATCTTAGGGACATTCCGTTTTCCATAAAGCATAAACATACCCAAAACGCCACTAAGAGTAGCAAAACCTGCTCTTCTGGTCGATGATGACGATGATGCGGCAGTGCTAGTTTCTGTTGATAGTATATTTAGACTTAGTTTTGACGTCCCTGCAAAGCCATTACATAGAAGAAAATCTGCTATGAGTTGGAGAGTAGCAAGAACACGTTTTGGCTCAGTCACTTTATGTCTTAAAATCGATTAGACATCTCCTCATGACTGGAAATTGGGTTACAAATGTTACTGAAGACTCGACCCACTTATGAATGTGACTTGCATAATGAGGACTACGAATGTAAGTAGAGATAGTGAGACTTACTAGATCCTTTTCTCTTCTTGTTAGGAAGCTCTTCTATATCTGGTAATTCACACATCTCCTGCAGAGTAACAACAGAGCACAGAATTTGTCTCGTTTGAAACCAAGGGAGCAACAAAATTGGCTACAAATCTCTAAAGCTCACAAGAATTCTCATAATCGACGCAGGATTTCGAAATCTCCAAACCCAGTTATATAATGCAAAGCAAAGTGAAAGAAGAAGAAAAACTGACTTTACGGACGTTGATTCCTCTGCTGGAACCTTTTCCCACAGGCTCCAAATCTTCCTGCTTTAGCCTTTTCTTCCTTTGGGATACTCGTCTCTCGGACTCGGAAGCTCCATTAGCTGCTTCTGATACCAAAACAAGCACCCAAGTTCCATCGATACAAAAATTCCCATAATATCGGAGAGTGAGAGAGAAAGGGAGAGAAAACCTGAAATGGAACTGGAAGGAGGATTTAACGATTCTGAGGAGATGGATTTGGCAGACGATAAGAGTAGCACACATTCGGCGATTCATAGCGTTAAAAATTCGAGCGGCGGTGGGAAAAGATGAAGCAGCTCCGGTGACGAGAATCATAGAGCCAGCTTTTGTGTGTTCATTCCATTTCCGATTTCTAAATTAATTTTGACAAATCGAGGAGCAAAATAACTTTGACAATGTTTTTTTTTTTTTTTTTTGAAAAAAATCATATCTACCTATTTTTCAATAATTTGCAGATAAAGTGTAAACGTCGGAATTGTCTTAACTGATTATATGAAAAAAAAAATGTGTATTAGAAAACAGAATGTGGATACATAATTAAAAATTGTAATATATATCTCAGCAAAAAAATATATATATCTATGGAATTTTAATTTTGAAATGATGATATAAATAAAGCTTTATAAAATCCTAGGATGATATAATAGAAAATCTAATAGGTCTCGCAGAATCGATTTAGATATATCATATATCTATGACTATGTATTTTTATTTTATTTTTAAAGGAACAGAAAATGTTAACTAATTAAAATAGGACGAAGAAACTTCCCACATTTTCGACCCAAAAAGAAAAGAAGTTTCCAAAATATTTCACTATGGAGAAAAGGAAATACGGAAATAGGGGCTCAATCGTAATTATAATGTTAGCTTTGGCCCCAAGTTTAAAAACGTTAGACCATGATTATTGGTAGATCTTAGGAAGTTTCTTAAAAAAATTAATGCATTTTTTTAAATCAAAAAAAAAAAAAAAAAAAGGTTTTTTATAAAAGNTGTTTTAAGAAACGAATCTTGTGTTTATGTTCCTTTTTCTTTCCTGTTTTCTTATCTTCTTTCTCTTTTTTTTTCTCTTTTTCTTAAAATAATATTAACTAAGATACAATTTTCGTTTCTTCCAATAATCTTGCTCTAATCTTTATCTACGAAAAGTAAAATTGACAAATGGCATACCAATCACAGCGATTTAACTACTAAGCTCAAAGGTTAAAAAAGGTAAAAAATAGGGTAAGCTTGGTGTAAGCAGCAGCCAGCAGCTGCGTGAATATTTAATGTCCAAGAGAGAGGCACTCTCTTTCTCACTCTCTTCATTCCATTCTCTGTGTTTGTTTCTCTTTAATTTCACCTTCTTCATCTCAGAAACTTGAGAGTTTTGGGTCCGAATTCGATGCCTAAGTATTACGATTATCTTCTCGCGGCTGCGGAGAAGGATGTAAGCTCGAGGAATTTCTGTAATTTGGTGGATGCAGGAAGCAGAAGAGCACCGTCTTCGAGGAAAATCCAAATGCTTCGAGACAGCGAGCGGCCAGCAGAGATTCTTCCCTCTCGTCCCAAGAAAAAGAAGGACTTCGTTGCTGGAATCTGCTACTAGAAGAAATCTTAACGATGCTTCTACTTCTCTATTGCTTCTTGATCTCAACGCAATCCCCGCTGATTTCGAGACACAAGACCCACAAAGCCCTCTTTTTTGTAAGCCGGAGATGACAAATTTTCCACCAGAATCTAATAACCGAGTCTCCTCCTTCTTCGTGCCTAACAGAGAACACAATCCGCACTAAACGTGCGGTGGAACAGAGAAAGCGTAGCGATCGTGAATCCAAGAAAGCAAAGGTTTTTTCTCATTTTTCATGGATAGGGAGAGAGACTCCGGCGAGTCTGGTCCAGTTGATGAGGGACGTGAACAAATCCGACCTGAAGCTCATCTTTGAGAGGACACTGTTCAAGACAGATGTCAACCCTGTAGAGAGCCGTCTCTCAATGCCTTACAACCATCTGCTCCGTATAGACTTCTTGTCGCATCCCGAGTGGAGGAGCATAAAAGAAGACATCAACAAGACCGGAGTGGGAGCGATTCTCTTTGATCAAAGGAATGTCAAATGGGGAGTGATTCTCAAGAGATGGGAGTCGTCAGGGAATGGAAGCTGGCACTACGCTTTGACTTGTGGCTGGAACGACATTGTTAAGGCTAACGGTTTGAAAGACGGAGACCACATCAGTATTTGGTCTTTTAGGTGGCTTGGAGTCCTCTGTTTTGCCCTAGTGACTCCTCCTCCTACTACCATGGAACATAGCCGCTCTCTCAACCCTTGCTCCACCAGTCTCTCACTAGCTTCTCGTGTCTGCTGAGAGTTGAGACTAACTTGATTGATCTACTCACACCGCCAATCTAACTTCAGGCGATTCTGAGGGGTTTTACACCCGGTTTTGATCTTTACACTTTGTTTGGTTTCTCGATCTCTTTTGTTTTTCAGTAATTTTTCTCTTTGGTTGTTTCAGATCTTACCAACTTAACAGTTTGGTATGAATCTGGTTTCTTGTTTGCTTTGGTCTACTTTGGTTAGCTTTGATCTCTTGTAATATATCTCTACTAGTGCAAGTGTTTAGCTACATTCTTTCAAAAGGCTCAAACAGTGAAAATCATCAGTCTTGTTTTCTACATAATGAGAGTCTCATTTAAAACTCAATATAAAGGGCAAAATGATAAAATCAGGAACAAAATTTGTTGCCAAGACAGTTTTGTTTTTGTTTTGGCAAGAATATAGTAATATAATCTATAGTTTTTCAAAGAGAATCATCGAACAAGAAAGTGTCAGAGTTAAATTCTGAATCTATACCTTCTCGACCATTGAACTCGGCAAGCCCCACTGCGTTTTCTATTGAGAAATCATTCATCAATGCGAAATCGTCTTCCAACATAGTCTTGCTTCTGCGGTTCATGAGCTTTCTTGCTGTTATTTCCACTTCTTGGCCTGCGATCACTTCTTCAGCAACTTCTATAGGTACAACTTTTGAACATGTTTTGCTTGATTTTCTCAGCCTTGATGGCAAACTCTTGTTCCTCTTCACGCAGTTCCTTACAGGCTCGTTCTTGATGCTGTCGTTTTTCTTCTTGTTGTCGCTGCTGCTATGGCTGACTGTTCGTTTGAGCTCTGGAAACTTTGATGCGTTTGTTACAGGACCGTTGAACACAAGCTTTCTCTTACACCCGTCTTTAAGATCTACTTTTCTCGTCTGCAGAAGCTGTGCTCTCATGGATCTTGGGGAGGTAACTTTGGCAATCAGTGACTTCTTTCTCCGAGGTGACATGGAGAAATGCTTCAAGATATCCTCTGGCGTCCAATCAAATCTCTGCTCATACGGCCAGAAAAGCGGCTCAGCAACATTACTACTCTTCTTAGAATCCACATTAATCTCTGCACTTTTCTCACCAGCCAGAGCAGTTGAAGGAGAAGGATTCTCTGATTCAAATTCTGTACCTGAAGATGGTGAGAAGCTAACTCTTTTTCCTTGTAAACTCTGAGTAGTAGAATCAGCAACTGTAGAAGTTGGGGCAGCAGTAGATGGATCTTCTTTTAAAGCTTTCTTCTGAATGTTCTCTGCATTCTCCTTAGTGTTCCTTGGGATTCTACAACGGTCTTTAATGGAGCTTGGTTCTTGATGATTATTCAGAGAAAGAGAAGAATTGGCGAGGTTTGATAACCAAGAGACAACACTCTCATCAACCGAGAAACGAAAGGAAACAGATATCCTTCGTTCCTCAAGAAGAGAAGTAGGAGATGCACAATCTGAAGATAGCCATACTGAATCACTGTCATCAAAGCTTCTCCATTTTCCAAAGTTCTTGTTCGATCCATCACCATCACCACCACGATCATCGATCTTCTCTCGTCTTGGTAGTGGCGTAACGCCAGATGATGATTTGATCCTTGTTTTGATTGTGACATCTGAAATCTTCTTTGGTGGCTTCATGGATTCATAGTCAGTAGAACCTGTTGATTTCGATCTTGGAAGTAACTTCGGTTCACAGGCTCCTGTACTTGTTGGATTCTTCTTCTTCCTCATGGAGAAAGATGAAGCCACTCTCTTCACAAATCCTTTACGTCCATCTTTCCCATCTGTAAAAGCCATTGATAAAGATCCCAATCACTTTCTGTAATTTAGACTGAAGATATCAAAGAATACAAGTTTCATGCGTAACAAAGCATTGTAATTATAGATTGAGGAGTACATGTAGCAGCATTACATAAAAATAAAAGTTTAACGAAGATAATGACATACCAACCACTAACTTCTTAGAGAATCCGAAGGAGACAACGAATAAACTCTTCTGAGAAAACAAATTATAGTTGACCTTGCATTAGATGAGTTGAGTTAGTTTATTTATACACAAACACAATTGACAAATTTTGTTAGTCTCCGGCAACAAGATAGGAAAATCCTGAGTGAATACTTCATTTTTTCAAATCTTTTATGTGTTTCGCGCGTTTTTACAAATGCAATTAAAGGACTATATATTTCAAATTTTAAATTAAGTGAGTTGCTTATTGGACCGAACGTTATCTTCTCTTAGACCTTTTGAAGCAGTTTCATTGACCCCCATGTCAGCATTTTGTAAATTTTGCTTTCTTGACCACAATACTTGGGAACTTTTACCTTCAAAATGCTTCTTCATGCATTGCATGAGAACAAATACCAAATAAAAAGAAGTGCAACGTCAAAAGAGCAAAAAATGAAAAACTCAAGACATTTGTTGTAAACTGTAAACACCACAAAAAAAAATCAAGAGATTTCAAAGTTTCTTGTGGTGCTTAAGTGCTTTGGATTCAGAATTACAAGCAATTGATGTTATAGGTAATAGTAGGTGAAACAGACTAACACAATGGCGGTAACATTTGCTCTTGACATGGAGACTTCAAGTTTTGGTTCACAGACATTGCACTAGCTGAGCAAGGCAATCAAACGCCGAAAAGTAACAATGTGTAGATATTCTCTTATGCTATACAATATTTTAAGGTAAGTTAAAAAACAAAAACTATCATACACCCCAAGACACAGAGAGATAGTTTCACTTGTGGGTGAAATTGCGTGCCTGAACAACCTTCAAACTAAGGAGGCTACTGGAACGTATCGTAAAACCCAAACCTTACTTTTTTTCTCTTCCAAGTAATTTAGACCTTTTGAATGAGATGTGGCACACACGAGAGACGCAGAAAGGAGGGATGTAACTGAAACCTGAGAGCATCTCACTTGTCATCTGGGTTTCTGCTGGATCCGCCATTTTTTGAGCCTCCTTTACCTTTCCCACCGCCTTTTGCCTTGATAGGAGATATAGCGTTTGTTGTTGATTTGCTGCTAGCCCCTTTCGAATCCACATCAGCAAGACCATTCTCCAGAGCTTTCATCAGATTTTCAAAGTAGGTTTTCGTTATGCTGTTTATACATGATACAAGTCATTAGTGTTAGCATTCAATAGGTTGTTCAAAGTCTCAACTAGTTCAGCCAAACCTATGGCAGTATCTGACTATAGACGCAACAAGACACAGTCTATCTTGATTCGTCTGAAAAGCTGATGCCTTTTCTTGTTCCCTACCAAAGAAGCGAGAAAAAAAAAAAAAAAAAAAAAAAAATTACCTGGTCAAACCAGTTANCCTGGTCAAACCAGTTAATTTTGTCCGGAACTGATTGAAGTCTTCTGAAGGGACTTCAGCAACTTCAAACACCTCTAATTCCTTCTCTACGCATTTGTGGAGCCTCTCCAAACCTGACTCGGCCTCCCCTGATCGATTCAACAAGAGAAACTTTCAAATTTCAAGGGTTCACTGACACAACTAGCTTGTTCAAGCCAATCTACAGATGAGGATTCTGACCTTGCAAGTACTCGAAAAACTGTCGCTTATCATGATCAGGTAGATAGTACCCATACGCATATGTCCATTTCAGTACCCGTCTGCATTCAATGATCTGTAAAGGTATAAGTTAAATGACCAACAGTCAGAGAGATGTTCTACATAAATCTCCACCGTTGTTTAAATATTTTAGCTGCTAACCTGAAGCCACGCCTCTGTGATGAACTTGAGCTGAGATTCTGGTGTTCGGTGTATGTCACTAAGCTTCTCAAGCTAGCAGAACAATGATTAAATTTTGGAAAGAGCATGTGAGAAACTACCATAAACCTCACTTACGTTCAAAATCAACAAAGGAACAACAAAGGAGCATGGATACAATTTGGTGTTGCAAATCATAGCCAAGGGAATAGCTGTTAGCTCACATCATTCTCCACTCCAAATAAGAATTAACCTATTATTCGGCAGATAAAAGATCAACAAGGAGATATAATTCTTAATTCTTACCTTTTCTGATCGCATTTTCTGCAGATCCTGAATAGCTTTTTGCCTCGACTGCCAAATCACACCCAAAAAAAAAAGTTAAGAAACGTGACTCTATATTTATTTTGACTATGGGTTGTAAATAGCCTACTACATTAGTTGGTTTGCCTTATACACTCGAAGATACTTGTGGGTAAAGAGATTACTCAACCATACCCTTCACATAATTCACATTTTCAACGTTCCAAAAGCTAAGGCTCACAAACAGGAAAAGGCAAATGGACAATCAAAGTTCGCTCCAATATTCTCTATCTTAAGACAGAAACTAAATTAGAGCGTATAAAACACTTCAAGCTTTTAAGTGTCTGAAGGCATAAGAAGTATAAGAAACTGTGCATACCGTTTGATTGCTTGCCCAGCGTTCATAGTAATGAGTGTATCTCTCTAGCGAATTTTTCGCCATCTCTCGCCTCTTCTCAGCCTCATCATACTAAAACAAAAATTAAATTGATATCAACAAAACAATACTAGAAACCATCAGTGGTTGCAGAAAATGCCACTACAAATTATCATATAAGTACAAGAGGTCCTAGTGTCCTACCAGTCCTTCTTGCTTAGCCGCCTCATACCGGTTACATGCATAAAAACCACCAGTTCTTTCCCCGTGATCTGTCCATGCATTAAGGCAAAGCCTAAAGATTCATATAAAATACATTCATTAGCATTTCTTCCACTTCCATCATAAGAATAAATCCTAAGACATCAGAGAGAACCAAGCATGCGATCCAACATTGCAGAATAAGAGTAACAACCAAACGTAGACATCTTCAGAGATGGGGATAAAACATTACCAACAAAACTCATATTTACAAGGTGGTGTGCATGTCATGTGCATGCAGCCATGATTCTTTTCAATTGGCCGCTTACACTTCGGACAAGGCTTTGAATTGGCAAGTATCCTGGGTATGACGAGGCAAAAATTGATTACCGAGAAAATAATTTAAAAATGGAAGATGCAAGAGAAATGACGTAGCTTAAAGGTAACTAAACATATTTATGCAAGATGTACGGTAAAATAACCAGCAGACATAAATAGTACCAATTCATATTTTCAGATTCAGCGCTATTCTTGCGTATCCATTGTGCAACTGTGTCACAATCCACAGGACGGTGAGCCTCTTCAGTACACTGTAATTTCAGATTTATCACAGTTCCACAGATAAATTAAAATGATTAAAATTGTCAAGGGAAAGCAGACTAGTTGGCTTAGACTCCAAGAACTTACATTCCAGCAAAAGCTATGCGAACACAAGCAGGAAACATCATAGCTCCCAGTCTCGGCAGACAATTCAATTGCATGCTCACATCCTGGGGAAGGACACCACTTCATCTGAAGCAGAAACAAAAAATGGAGCTACATCAAAACTAGAAAAGCGACTTATTACAGGCATACAAATAGAGGAGATTTTACTATAGTCTGCTCAAAGCAACAGCATTGAAGAAAGCTGAGATTACTGAGATTCCATTCAAGAAAAAAGGCTGGGAGCCAGTCCATGCAAGATTAAGAATAGGGAAAAATCGGAAAAGCTGAGAACACAGAAAATCTTCTATCAACACCAGCAATATGCTGAGAAATAGGTTTTATTTACATTCTTGATAGCCACTTCACAACATAGAGAAGTAAAAGCTTTCTAGGAATTGGTGTCAATTAAAGCATGGTAAGAAGGACACGAGAATAAATGACTTGAAAATGTTTTTCATAGCAAGTGCATCAAGCAGTTTCTGCTTTTTGCAGTAAGTTACGCAGTGTGATATATGTTATCTTAGACGTCTTACCTTTCTGTTGTCTTCAACATAAGATCTAAGAAAATATCTATAATATTTCTCCTTGTCTTCCTGCGAAGCCAATTTTTCGAACATATCTTGACCAACAGCAGCAGGACAAGAAGGTTCGGGACATCTAAGCATCAAGCAACCTGGGCCATCATTGATGGTTGTGCTGATATAACCTATGTAAGTATAAAAGTCAAGATATCAGAAAAGAAACGTTCTAGCAGAAAACACACATATCAGGCATGGAAGAAACTAAGCTTATTAAATTTATAGGCCAATATCTTTGAAACTGTGTAAGTGGAATACTAACTAGAATATACGCTCTGATAAATCCAAGGAAAACTACAAATTTAACACTCCCGGTTTCTGAAAAAGCTACATATCTAAGCATCTACAAGGAAAATAAAAATGTGACGTACCAGTCCAGCATGTAGGGCAGAAAGGATGAGCACAAGCAACCGATAAAATATCTTCAGGAAGAAAGGATTCAAAGCATATTCCACATGTAAGCTAAACATCAAACCATGCGTCAGTGAAACGAGAATTGCCAAGCAAGATATATAGAACAACAAATCAAAGGAATTACTTCTCCGTCATCAGGTGTTGTAACAACAGGTCCCTCCAATAGGCCAACAGTTCTCCGAACTCTCTCCTCATCCGCAAACCATTCATCATGAACTTTACTTACACTCCTAAAATGACACATTACTCAGGCATTAGGAAACTAGAGAAAGCCCCCAAGTATGGACATCGATATATATATACAACCAAAAACATAGGAAGCAGCAAGATTAATATAGAAAGTCACGCAATAAGTGTCAAGGGAATTTACCAGTGATAGTGAAGAAGCAAAATGATTGCTTCAACCTGGCTTATGGAGAGGACCATGGAAACTCGTCCAATATCATCCTTCTGATGCCTGCGAATATCTTCTTCTTTGAGAACAACATAATTTACCTGGAAGCACGCATCATTACAACAACAACAATGAGTCAATGGTTACAGTAAAACAAGAGCAAATGTGAAATTAACAAAAAGAAAACTATCTATGAGCCATGCCATAACTCATGTATATTACTGGAAACACGAAGGATTAAACTAGGAGCTAGGAACCAGGATAAGCATTGCAAGAGAAAGGCAAAAATCTAACTAAAAAGCCTTAAAGCTAAGCATTTCCCATTAAAGACTAGAGTAAGCTCAAAACGGCAAAAAAATCCAAACTAGTGTAAGCTTAACAACCATTAGTTCACCACTATCGAATGAAGTAATCAACAAAGAGCCATAGACTATAGTCCTTAGACGAAAAAAAAACACAGCTTTCGACATTTGCCAACTCAAAAAGCAAGTAACACATAACAAGTTCTAAAGACAAAAAGAAAAAAAAAAAAGCGAACAACGGCGCAAGTAAGAAGTCGACGGAAATGTCAATCTTGTAGTTAAACCCACCTGAGAGCGTCGAGAGGCGATCATCGCGGAATCGTCAACGTCTTCCTCAACGTACGCAAAATCGGGTTCATCACCATCGCTGTCGTTGTAATCATCGGTCCCGCCGCTGTAATAATCATCATCTCCCGACTCCATATCGTGGGCATCGAGCATGTCGTCTTCGGAATCCATGATCGGCGAAATCCCAAAGAGAAAAACTTCTCCTTTCTCCTCAAAAGCTTGAGATTTAGAGAAATGAGACGAAACCCCTCTTCCCTTGTAGCTGGGCAAAGTAGGGTTTGGGTTTCAATAGCCAAAAAAAGGTTCCTGCTTTATAGAGGAGAGAGAGTGAATCGAAAGGGAAAGTAAGCTACTTTACAAAGGTAAGGAAACGGAAATGGAGCTCCGATTGTTTGATCGAGAAATTGTAGGTAAGATTTTGGATCGCTGGGTTCACGATTCAGAAAATCGAGTAGATGAGATATGGACTTGTTATATTTATTTTGCTGGACTTCATTTTCAGTAGACAACAAAATATAGATTTTTATTACAAAATTAATAATAACTGCAAAAGCTTTTCTAAACACAAAATTGATCTTTTTCTTTTCTGAGATCATCCATTAATAGTACTGTAATGTAATATAAAAAATTAATTTGTCAGTAATTAACTGTAAATCTAGGAAAATCAATGTTTAAGCTGCAACTTATAAATGAAAAGCAATAATCTACGTCGATTGTTTTACTTGTGAGAACGAAACGTCTTTTCTCGTCTCATATCAAGGCCTCAGCTTCTTTCTCAGACAACAAGTTACGTGTTGCTTTTGGAGTAGTAGATGTGACACTTCTTTGTTTTTCTTGTTTCAAACTGTTATAAAAAAGGCAAGTGGAAAACATTATAAAATCATCTCTAAAATGAAGACTTTCTCACACCCAATATATTTCTATATACTAATACGATATTTAATGAATTCAAACATTAAGAAGATGTAGAGTAGAGATTTTATAAACGATGTTTAACAACTTCGTTTAGCTGTTTAAACTGAAATCCACACAGGTTAAATAAATTAATTGGTAATCAACAATTAGCCTCAATGATTAATCGTCATGATCAAGGCCCAAACCACTAGCATCCTCCCTTTGTGGTGGCCTTTGAGACCTTGAAGCAGGGACAACATTAGTTCAAACCATCCTCAAGATCTCTTACCAGACTGTCGTAGTGATTTCTCGTAGTGACCATCTCCATCCACTCATCTTTTGATGGATGTTTAAAAAAAAAAAAAAAAAAAAAAAAAAAAAAAAAAAAAAAAAAGGGGGGGTCT
>OVBJ01001852.1:0-23282 GCA_900406535.1 Noccaea bulbosa
AAATTTCAGAAAAAAAAAAAAAAAAAAAAAATTGATGTTATAAAATTTCAATAGAATTTTCTTACAACCTAGAAAGGATTCTTGAATCCCTAGAAATATTAATGGACCTGTATGTCAAGCCCATTTATATGATTAGAATACTACTAAGGCCACCAGATGTATTTGTTCGTGTTTCAAAAGTAATCTGAAACTTAGATCCAACTAATTTTAAATTGGTTTAATTATTTTATGCATATTATAAATGAGATCGATCGAAGTTGATTTGAGTAATCATGTTTGTTAAGTGTGTTTTACATATCCGAATATTGTACTTGTACCCAACACTTGATAAGAAAAAGTGTGTTATAAATTCGCTTGTTTGTTTAGCATTTCATGCCAGCTGCTGAATATCATGATCTGCCTCCACTCTTAATTTTGGTTTTTGATAAATTAACACTTTTTTTCTTCTTGGGATGACTAAACTAAAATTGTTGGAGTACCGCATGCATATTTAATGGACCACACTATAGCAAGGATGAGAGATGAGATACAAAACCACCAAACTCAGTCACATCTATGGGATTCTTTATAAAGGTCCCTCTTTCATGAAACTTCATGTAAAGGAAATATTAAACTATCCTAACCGATCAGCTTTAGATTCAACTTGTTGCATCGGGAATGAGAAACCATCCAACTCGTACCACATGAAAGCTTCACGTCATCACGGTCCTAGTACTTTACATATGCATGTGCGTGAGAACTTCTAAAATAACAAAAATCCAAAATATAATAACTTCTGTATAAGCGAAGACATAATTCATACTGAGATCCAAAATACAATATTAGTTTTTAACCCTCTTTCAAAAAAAAAAAAAAAAAAAAAAATTTTTTNCCAAAAAAAAAAATTATTTTTTAACCCCCTTTAAAAAAAAAAAAAAAAAAAAAAAATTGTTTCTGTGTAATCGAAGAATTAATTACATTTACCACACATCTCAATGTCCTTTTTCTTCACAAGAACCAAACTAAAACGGACAGGAGCATCAGAACAGTGTCATCAGTGTACAATTCCGTGTGACCGCGAATTCTGACAGATGCTCGACTAATCCAATCATGATACTACACGTCGCACTGCACTACGATGACTCAGTGACCTGCGTAAAGAAAACATAGATCTCAACCATTCCTCCGTAGAATAGTTTTAATTTATTTTACATCGATCAATTAAGTTTTAATCAGATATGTCTCTAACTCTCTCTCGTAATTCTACTATATAAGAGCATCTCTAGCGACTATCATCTGTGCGAGCATCTCTAGGCTCTAGCGACTATCATCTTGTTATTGTTTTGAAAAACTTCTGTATAATGATAACGCGTTCAGGTGTTCCTCGTGGAAAGAGTGTGTCCGTGAGTAGAATCTTCAAGTGCCTTTTGGTTTTGATTAGACGCTCTATCAAATTCTCGTAGTCATCTTTTCAATACTTTTTCTTGTCAATTTCTTTTTGATAAAGAATGGATTATAGAGTCATTCTTTAGGAAACATGAAGCTTTAGTTTCCAACAATCCTTAATTAGTTAGCCCCAGCTAGGATTTTACGTACTTGGGGGTGTAGTAAAATATTAACAGAAAAAGAGTCAAGAAGAAGAAGAAGAAAGAGATGGTGAGGACACCATGTTGCAAAGAAGAGGGAATAAAGAAAGGAGCTTGGACTCCTGAGGAAGATCAAAAACTTATTGCTTATCTTCAACTTCATGGTGAAGGTGGCTGGCGAACTCTCCCCCAAAAAGCTGGTAACTTTTTATATCTATCCATATGGTGGTTTATTAATTATGATATGAAACTATATATTTATATTATTATAAATTTATAATGTGTATATTACTTAGGATTGAAGAGATGCGGGAAGAGTTGTAGATTGAGATGGGCGAATTATTTAAGACCCGACATTAAGAGAGGAGAGTTTAGTCCTGAAGAAGACGACACTATCATCAAACTTCATGCACTTAATGGTAACAAGTAAGCATCTTTTCCTTATTGTTACATCTAAAATTTAGATTCCCAGTTCTATATTACGTTGAAAAATATAATACTCCCTCTGTTCCAGAATATAAGATGTTTTGGTATAATGTATGTGCAATTATCTGGATGTACCTGAACTCAAAATACATTCAGATACATCCAAATTATTAAACAGAGGGAGTACTACTACTAATAATTATATTATGGTGTTGTCTGATTAAAGGTGGGCCGCAATAGCGGCTAGTTTGGAGGGAAGAACTGACAACGATATAAAAAATTATTGGAACACAAATCTCAAGAAGCGTTTAAAACAAAAAGGTCTCAGTCCCATCACTCATCAACCGATCCATTCAACCGATCAAACCGATCTCGAACCAAATACTCCTAAACCGGTTGGTTCATCCGGTTCCGCGAGGCTTCTTAACCGCGTCGCAAGCACATACGCCGTCGCTTTAAACCGGGATCTGCTAACCGAAATCATCACCAGAAACTCCACAATCATCGCCACTGATTCACAAAACGCCGGCCATGTCGATTCCCCGACAGCAAATTCAACCAACAAAGTGGCAGCTGAATCAAGCGCTCTCACATCTATTATTCTGATCAACACTACGTCGCCATCTTCCGCTTTCTCCGAAAACTGTTCTTTCTACGATGATTTCACCGAATTCTTTAACAACGAAGAGATGTCCGATATATATAAGAATGTCGATAGTATCGAGTTTGTGGAGGAGTTAAAAGGTATTTTAAGCTACGGCAATGCCGGCGCTGGAGATATTAGAGAATCCTCGGAGGTTATTAGGTTAATGTAACTGATGATATGGAATTGCTTGATTCTTCGAACGAAGAAAGACGATATGGATTTTGGAGAAGTTTGTGAGTTCGTTAGATTTTTTTTTTTTTGGTTGAAAAAATGAGTTTGTTAGATTTCATGGTTGGTTTTTCTCTTTAATCGATATCGATATGGATTCATTGTATCGTCAGATTCGTCACGTAGCGAGAAAAACGATAGCGCTACCGTAATAAAATTAAGAAGAAAATTATACTCCCTCTGTTTTCCACGAAGTGGCTTTTACCAATATATGACTTTTTACTTTTTTAGAGATATGCGTACATATATAAGTAATTACTCCCAAAACAAAAACTCTAAAAACTCTTATATACTGAAACAGAAAGAGTATTATTTTATTTTTTGAAAGCAAAATATATTTTATTATTATTCTCAAAACAATTCAACTAATAAAAAGTTAATTTGCAGAATTTAAACAATAAAAAAATAAAAATACAATAAATTTTTGCATTTGAGAAAACTTTTTATTTGTGCACAATTTTTTCTCTCTTAAAAACCACTTATTGGAGAACATATAGAGTAATAAATTAACATAAAATCATTTTTCTTTATTCCACATATAGCACATTAATTTCAAATTTCCAAAAATAGCAATAATTATTTTGTAAAAATATTGAGAAAATACATGAAAATAGACTAAAGTTTTGTTTTTGTTCAAAATCTAGCAAACAAAATTAAAATATTTCAATAATAACACAAACTGTTTTGTAATACGTGCACCATGTTTACCCATAAATAAAGGGAATAAATTACACATTTTGGATTTTTCTTTCTAAATTAGGATGGTCAACTATGAATAATAAGTTTTAAGTTATAAGATTTGGTCTCTTAAAAGGATTTATATTGAGATCACATCAACTAGGACATAGTTTATATTCTTTATATAGGCACACACTGCGATCATTAACTTTTAATTCTTTTGATAATATAATTATATTCGAAACGCAACTTTACTTTAAAGTGTTGAAAAAATAAATTTTATTCCTCTGCTAAACTGCTATATTCCTGAAAAAGTGAATCGCATTCCGTATATAATAATTTTCCCATATGACAAAGATAACGTGGTCAACCTTTTTATCAACAACTACGACTATTTTTTTTTTTTTTTTTTTTTTGGGGGGCGGTTNTGGATGCTTAATTTGGGCAAATTTTTTACATATACGAACGACGGAACGAGTATATGCATAACACATCATTCGAGAATCACTTATTTTTTACAGAGAAAAGTCCAAAAATAAAATCACTATTGTTATGCAAGTTGAAGTAACATTTTAGATTTATCCTTACGTATAACAACTTGAGCTGTATCTTTGACATTCACATGCACATTAGTATTATTATGATCAATCGTTTTCTAATCGTCTTGGCCCATTAGTAACTCTTCCAGTGGGAGAGTCCTCGAGTCCTCTTGGCTACCTAGTCACGCTTTAAATTTAGAATATTTTTAAACGTGCTACCGGGATGCAAAGATTTGTGCATGGTTAGCTAGTCACTTAGTCTTTGGAGCTAGAAACTTTGGGATCTCTATCATTATAAAAAAAAAAAAAAAAAATTTTTTTTGCAGCTTATCACCATTATAACTTAGAAAACAAGATCTTTGGCAATTTGTGACGCAGTTATCATTTGTATGTGGCCATGTGGGCAAGAAAATGATCAATTAGTGCTGATTTTTGTATCAGATCAGTTGTTACTATATAACCAGTCAGAGTTAAACATACATTTATCATAATTATATTTGGAGAAAAAACATAAAAGTTTAAAATTAACCTTTGATTATGAACACGTATCGCATATCCTGAAGGTGTAGAAATATCAAGACCGGAGTCCAAATTTCCGAGTACTTGGTAAGCGCTTCTTACGAACCTTAATGAATGTAACGCTGTCACCATTCGGATCTCTGAAGCCGTACGACAATGGAAACTTCTTCTTCCAACATAACCGATCTCTTCCCAACACCACCGCTGCACAAAAACAGTCCTTGAGACAAGCAGATTTGCAGCTTCCTTCATCATAGTTTGAGTACCTCTTGTAATCCCCAGACGGCCAGTTCGTCCTTTCCAAAGTTATAAACTCGTAAAGATTTGCATCCGATTCCTCGGTCTTGTTATTATTCTCTGGCCCACAATTTTGCATCTCAAAATCCGGTTTGCAGTCACCATATCCATCACTCGGATCCACCAACACAAACCTTTCGGGGCATTCACATTTTGGCCTCTGGTTATCTCCTAAAACGCAGATATTGTTAAACCCACAAGCTAGATTCCCAAGCTCATTAGCATCAAGACTCTGACCAAATCTCTTCACACATATATTATCTGGCTCAGACCAAGCCAAAGACCATCCGTTATTATTATTATTATTCACCTGACTCTTGGGATGGTAGTACTGAGCCAAAACTCCGTCGAAATGTAGAACGACACGGTGATAAAATTCTCTAGACGATACAGGATCTTTCTTATTGAGAATGAATCTTGTTGTATTGTCTCTCATTATCACATACACATAGCCTGACTCGCTGAAAACCAATCGATACCCGGGGCTCCGAGGATCGTTGGTGTTACTTGAGTAGTACGCAAAGTATACATCTGTTTCTGCAAGCGTCTCACTGTTGAGGGTAAGAAGCTGAAGATCTCCATCATCACCTAAACGTAGCCTGAATCTTCCTTTCATGAAGCTTGTCTCTGTCGGGCGAGATGAGAGATTCCCTCTAATTTCAATACTCTGCATCATACATATATACAATAACGTTCTGTAACCAAGAAAATTATTCAAGCATGATAAGTTGTAGATTCGTTTGAAAAGAACAAACGCAAACGGAAACCTAAACGCAATTCAGGTCTTTGTTATCAAGACTCACCTGAGTAGGCAATAAAGTGTCTGTAGGATTAGCGAAGCTAGACCACAAGAGCTCGTCGGAATAATCTGTCACTTCGCCTAACAGACAGAAGTTTCCGGCGTCAGTTATGAGCCCTCGAGAAACAGGGCTCCTAACTCGAGGAAGCGAAGAGCTCCAGAGCTGCTGACCTCGAGGGCCAGTGAGAATCAGACCGCCATTTGCGGTTAATGTAACCTTGGAACCATCAGGGACAAGACCGGTGGTTGTTTTGACGGCTTGTGCGTGCCATACGATGGTCTTGTCAGGAATCTTGTCGAACCATATGGAGAGACTGAAACCATCGTTTGGTTGGATTTTGCGGAATCCGAAAGCAAAGTCACCGGAAGAGGAAAGCCATGAACTGGAGAATTTTTGGGAAGCGGTGAGAGACTCTCCGACAGGGACAGAGCCGTTTATGATGTTCTGAGACAGAACGACAAGTGTTTGTAGCTGCAGAACAAGAACAAGTTGGAGTATCGAACAATATATAAACCTCATTTTGCTTAATCAAAGCTGTAGAGATGGTTTGTTCGTCATAGTTATTAACAGTTCTGACAGACTACAAGTGTGTGTGGCGATCTGTTCGTTACCACTGAAAATCTGAAACTTTGATGGGATAAGATGACTTGGATGCTTCTTTGTTTTTTCCCCCTATTTTGAAAAGTCAAAGGAGTCTTCTCTCTGCTTTAGAATATTCATGTCACCTTTTGATTTTCATTTTCTAATCAAGATAAATTTGATCTAGGACTGTATTTTAAATTTGGAAATTTGTTAGAATTTTTTAAAAATATTTTTCATACAAATCCATCTTGAATAATTCGCAAAAATTACTAAATAGTTTTGCCGTTTATTTAAATTCGTTTGTGGCTTTACGGTATAAGAGGAATACAAGATAGCTAAGGGAAAGTATTACACTTATTGAAACAAAATCGTTACAAATGTCTCCAAGAATAGCAAACAAGTATTCAAAATTGAATAACCAAGTTTAACTTCTTTAACAACAAAAAAAATAAAAAGTTCAAACACATGACAGATACTCATCACAAGAGAAGGTACTATAAGGAGAAGGGTTTGGAGGATCATTTACTTGAGCCACACCTTCAAGCATCTGCGCAACAGTTCTCATGTTAGGTCTCATTCCTGGTTCTTCTTGTATACACCATATCGCTACCTTCACATATTTCTCCACCGTTTCCAGGTCGTCAATCGCCTCTAAATCGTCTTCGATCAGATCAGCCAACCTCTTATCTCGGAAACAATCGTATGCCCAATCAATGAGAATCACATTATCCTTAAAATCGACAGCTTTCTTGCAGCACACGGTTTCCAAAAGCATAACTCCGTAGCTATAGACATCTACTTTTGATGTAATGGGACTGTTCCTGAACCACTCGGGTGCGACATAACCTTTAGTTCCGCGGATGTTGGTGAGAGTATGCGTTTGGTTCATCATCAGAAGCTTTGCTAGACCAAAATCCGCAATCCGAGGGCTGTAATACTCATCTAGCAGTATGTTCTGCGGTTTTATGTCGCAGTGTATGATTTTCTCGCTGCATTCTTCATGAAGATACAAGACTCCTCGCGCAATCCCAACCGCGATTCTCCTTCTATCTTCCCAGCTAGGTCTCGGACGCCTGAAGAGAAAATCTGCTAGCGTCCCGTTTGGTAAGAACTCGTAGACTATCATCCGGCTCTGCCCTTCATTGCAGAATCCAATCAGCCTCACCAGGTTCTTGTGGTGGATCTGACCAATCACTTTAACTTCATTCTTGAACTCTTTATCGTTTTCTTGAGCGACACGTTCTAGCTTCTTGACAGCAACGGCAACTTCAGAATCGCTGCTAGCTTTTAAAAAACCTTTGTAAACGATCCCGTAACCTCCTCTTCCAAGCTCTTCCGTGAAATATCCTGTAGCCTCAGCGAGCTCTCTGTATGTAAAGACCCTCAGATTCAACTCAAGTGCAGTAGCAGTAGCAATAGCTGTAGCTGCAGCAGCACCGATATCTCTAGCTTGATCCAGTTCCTTCTTCATCTTCTTACTCTTACTCTTATTCTTATTTCTGTACAGAGAAAGTAATATGAAATTCACAAAAGCTGAAGCTCCAAGCAGAACCGAACAAACGACGATTAACCAATTGCGGTTTTTCCCTCTGTCTCCGGTAATTGGAACATCATCAACGGCGCTTTTTAAAACCTTAAGGAGCGTATCGCCATCATTGGTACCAAGCGGTGCTATCTGGCCGTAAGACAATGGAAACCTCTTCTTCCAACATTGCTTTCCAAAAACAACCGCTGCACAAAAACAGTCGCTAAGACAAGCATTTCTACAGCTTTTTTCATCATAGTTATTGTACCTCTCGTAATCCCCATAGGGAAAATTCGTGCGTTCTAAAACAATAAGCTCGTAACGATCTACATCCGTGGATTTGTTATTCTCCGGTCCACAAGTCTGCATCTCGAAATCCGGCATGCAGTCACCGTACTCGTCACTAGGATCCTTTAATGAGAACCTCTCGGGACACTGACATTTCGGCCTCTGATCTTTTCCCAACCTGCATATATTGTTATACCCACAAGCCATGTTCCCGAGAGATACAGAGGAGCTCTTCTCACATATATTCTCCGGAAGAGCCCAAGCCAACACCCACCCGTTACTCCCCTGCCTTTTGGGATGATAGTACTGCGAGAAGACCCCGTCGAACTGTAGAACGGCACGGTGATAGTAGTCGCTAGATGATACCGTATCTTTCGTATTGACAACAAATGTTGTTGAATTGTGGCTGAGAAGAACATACATGTAGCCTGACTCGTTGAAAACTAATCGCATCCCTGGGTTTGGATCCTTGGTATTACTCTCGTAGTAAGGAAAGTAATTATCTGTTTCCGCTAGCGTCTGAGAGTTGAGAACGACAAGCTGAAGATTTCCGTCATCACCTAGACGTAGCCGGAATCTTCCTTTTGTAAAGCTTGCCTCCGTCCGGTGAGATGAGAGACTCCCTCCACGTTCTATACTCTGTATCATCATCAAACCGCATCCATTCGTCTATATATACTTACAATAACGTACTAATACGCAGTTATAATTTTTTGTTTGCTAAATCAGTTATTATTTTCTTGTTTTTAGATTTCGTCATGCCATACCTGACTAGGCAATAGAGTGTCGGTGGGATTAGCGAAGCTCGTCCACAAATCCACGCCGGAGTCTTCATTGAGCAGAACGAAGTTGCCGGCGTCAGTCATGCGCCCTCGAGAAACAGAGCCACCACTCAGAGAAAGAGACGAATTCCAGAGCTGTTGACCTCGATGGTCAGCGAGAACCAAACCGCGATCTGCGGTTAGTGTAACCTTCGAACCAGAAGGGACAAGACCGGTGGCTGTGTTGACCTGTGCGTGCCACACGATGGTTCTGTCGGGAATCTTGTCGAACCATATGGAGAGAGTGAAACCATCGTTTTGTTGGATTTTTCGGAATCCGAAAGCAAAGTCACCGGAAGGGGAACGCCATGAACTGGAAAATTGTTGGGACTCTGAAGCGGTGAGAGATTCTCCGACAGGAACAGAGCCGTTTATGACGTTCTGAGCCGAAACAAAAAGTGTTTGTAGTTGCAAAAGAAGAAAAAGATGGATTAACAAAGAAGTGAAAACTCCCATTTTAATGTAGCGAAGATCTTGAGATTATGTGCTTTTAAAAAATACAACAAAAAATATAGAGATATAAAAAGGTCTAGTGTTGATTTTTTCGTTACTAGTGAACGTAGAAAAAGGGTTAAGAAGACTTATTGAATGCTCTTTCGTTCTGAGTCAATGGAGCAGATTTTGAAGAGTCGACGGAGTCTTTTCCACCATAGAATTCTGAATGTGTTCTAAAGTCTTTAAACGTAAAATATAGTTGAAAAAAATGTTTCAAAAAAAAAATGTTTTCTGTTTTCAAAATATTTTTTATTAGTTAATAAATTGATGAATGGTATAAACTTCAAGAAAAGTAATTAAAACTAATCAATTATCAATGGTTAAAAATTATAGGAAACTGTTAATCACATAAAATGCATTTGTAGTTAAGTTTTAATTTCTCTTCCTAAGGGTGATCTAGTGGTAGGGGAAACTTGGGTGAAGGGTGAAACTCCCAAACCAGGGTTCGATGCTCCCTTGAAACAAAAATTACATTTGTGTTGAAAATCTGTCAATTGGGCCTAGGCCCAATTAGTTTATCTGGTAATCAGAAATGCAGGCGGTCTGATTATTCTATAAAAAAAAAATGTCAAAATGCTTAAAAATTTATCTTTCACACGCGAGAATATTAAAATTAGTAAAATATTACTAAAAGATAATAAAATACATTTTTCTAAAATGAATGTATTCTGATCATGGTGCATAAAAGTTGTGCATTTAGCCACACCCAAATATAAAAATTAAATAAACAAAATATATAAATAAATCGATAAAAGGGGAGAAAATATGGGAGATAAAGGAAAAACAAGAGCGAAGATAGCTTTTACATGAAGTAGATACAGTTAGTATTTGGTAGCCAGGGATGACTTGCCTGTGCTTAATTCTTCTCCATGGTTCAATCATTATAAGCATTTCAAAATCTGTATCAACATAATCACGAGATTTGCAACGGAATATTAACTTATCAAAATCATTAAATTCGTGATTCACAATGTCCCTTTACTGTATATATAGTGTGTATAAAAAGAAAACAAAAAAAGCTACTTAACATATTCGTTACAAATGTCTCTAAGGAATAGCAAACAAATATTCAAATTAGATATATAAAATCAAATTCTCAAACTTCTTCTTTATAAAAATGCTCTTTAAGGAAAAAAGAAAAAGGTCAAAAGTTCAAACACATGGCACAGGAGCACATGACCGATACTCATCACAAGAGATAGTGCTATAAGGAGAAGGGTTTGGAGGATCATTTACTTGAGCCACACCTTCAAGCATCTGCGTAACATTTCTCATGTTAGGTCTCCTTCCTGGTTCTTCTTGTATACACCATATCGCTATCTTCACATATCTCTCCACAGTTTCCATATCGTCAATTGCCTCTAAATCGTCTTCGATCAAATCCGCCAACCTTCTTTCTCGGAAACAATCGTATGCCCAATCAATGAGAATCACATTATCCTTCTGATCGACGGCTTTCTTGCAGCACACGGTTTCCAAAAGCATAACTCCGTAGCTATAGACATCTACTTTTGATGTTATGGGACTGTTCCTGAACCACTCAGTTGCGACATAACCTTTGGTTCCGCGGATGTTTGTGAGCGTATACGTTTGGTTCATCATCATAAGCTTTGCTAGACCGAAATCCGAAATCCGAGGGCTGTAATACTCATCTAGCAATATGTTCTGCGGTTTTATGTCGCAGTGTATGATTTGTTCGCTGCATTCTTCGTGTAGATACAAGATGCCGCGCGCAATCCCAACCGCGATTCTCCTTCTATCTTCCCAGCTAGGTCTCGGACGCCTGAAGAGAAAATCTGCTAGAGTCCCGTGCGGTAAGAACTCGTAGACTATCATCCGGCACTGCCCTTCGTTGCAGAACCCAATCAGCCTCACCAGGTTCTTGTGGTGAATCTGGCCAATCACTTTAACTTCATTATTGAACTCTTTCTCGTTTTCTTGAGCAACACGGTCTAGTTTCTTGACAGCCACGTTAATCTCAGAACCGCCGCTAAATTTTAGAAAACCTTTGTAAACGATCCCAAAAGCTCCTCTTCCAAGCTCTTCCATGAAATCTCCTGTAGCCTCCGCAAGCTCTCTGTATGTAAAGACCCTCAGATTCAACTCAATTGCAGTAGCTGTAGCAGCACCGATACCCCTCGTTTGATCCAGTTTCTTCTTCATCTTCTTACTCTTATTCTTCCTTCTGTACAGAGCAAAGATTATGAAATGCACAAAAGCTGAAATTCCAAAAAAGACCGAACAAGCGATGATTAGCCAGTTACGGTTTTTCGCTTTGTTTCCTATAGCTGGAACATCATCAGCGGCGCTTTTTAAAACCTTAAGGAGTGTATCACCATCATTTGTACCAAGCGGTGCTATCTGACCGTACGACAATGGAAACTTCTTCTTCCAACACACTCCATCAGTTCCAAAAACAACAGCAGCACAGAAACAGTCGTTAAGACAAACATTTCTACAGCTTTCTTCATTATAGTTATTGTACCTCTCGTAATCCCCATACGGAAAATTCGTGCGCTTTAAAACAATAAGTTCGTAACGATCTACATCCGTGGTTTTGTTATTATCCGGTCCACAAGTCTGGATTTCGAAATCCGGCTTGCAGTCACCGTATTCGTCCTTAGGATCCATCAACGAGAACCTCTCGGCACATTGACATTTCGGCCTCTGATTTTCTCCCAAACTGCATATATTGTTATACCCACAAGCCATGTTCCCGACAGCTACAGAGGAGCTCTGCCGACATATATTCTCCGGCAGAGCCCAAGCCAACACCCACCCGTTACTCCCCTGCCTTTTGGGATGATAGTACTGCGAGAAGACCCCGTCGAACTGTAGAACGACACGGTGATAATAATCTCTAGAAGATACCGGATCTTTCGTGTTGACATCGAATCTCGTCGAGTTGTCTGTTCGAAGAACATACACGTACCCTGAATCGTTGAAAACTAAGCGCATCCCTGGGTTTGGATCCTTGGTATTACTCTCGTAGTAAGGAAAGTATACATCTGTTTCGGCTAGCGTCTTAGAGTTGAGAACGACAAGCTGAAGATTTCCGTCATCACCTAGACGTAGCCGGAATCTTCCTTTTGTGAAGCTTGCCTCCGTCCGGCGAGATGCGAGACTCCCTCCACGTTCTATACTCTGCATCATCCATCCATCATCAAACAACATCCATTCGTCAGCCCGTCACTTAACTATTAATCTGAACTGAATGTTTATTATTCTCATTAACCAGAATACTAAACCAACTAAACCGGATATAATCTCCCTATACTTTAATATTTACAATAATGAATTATAGTTAAAAAAAAAAAAAAAAAAAAAAAATAAAAAACGCTGGAACTTCAAAAAAAGAATTATTTTATGGATAATTTTGACACGTAAAATTTGATTATTGTATAATGAATTTGAAAGATGAGTCAAATAACATTTGAAATAACTATAGAATCATATTTACTAAATTTACGTTATATACTTAATTATATATTTCTAAATTCATAATTATTAAGTTATCTTGTTATTGAGACTATATATGAATTATATTATCAATTTTAACACTGAGCCAACTTTGGGACAGTCAAAATTTATTAATTTATAGCCATTGTTGATTTATAGACGAATAATTAGAGAGGTTATACACTTATACTGTTAAAATTAAATAAATTTGGTCTGAATTAATTTATAATGATCTTATTTTCTTTCTTTTCTTTACGAATTCCATAGTGTTAACAATACCTGAGTAGGCAATAGAGTGTCTGTGGGATTAGCGAAGCTCGTCCACACATTCACGCCGGAATCTTCGCTGAGCAAAATGAAGTTGCCGGCGTCAGTCATGCGCCCTCGAGAAACAGAGCCACTACTCAGGGAAAGAGACGAACTCCAGACCTGTTGACCTCGATGGTCGACGAGAACCAAACCTCCATCTGCGGTTAGTGTAACCTTCGAACCAGCAGGGACAAGACCCAAGCTTGTGTTGGCCTGTGCGTGCCACACGATGGTTTTGTCGGGAATCCTGTCGAACCATATGGAGAGAGTGAAACCATCGTTTTGTTGGATTTTGCGGAACCCGAAAGCAAAGTCACCGGAAGGGGAACGCCATGAACTTGAGAATTGTTGGGACTCTGAAGCGGTGATAGATTCTCCGACAAGAACAGAGCCGTTTACGATGTTCTGAGACAAAACGACAAGTGTTTGTAGCTGGAGAATAAGAAAAAGATGGATTATCGAAGAAGAGAGAACTCCCATTTTGCTGTAGCAACGATCTTAAAATTATATGTCTACTTTATATATATATATATATATAAAATTAAACCTGATTCGTTCGTTACTAGTGAACGTATAAAAAGGGTTAAGAAGACTTATTGAATGCTTTTTCGTTCTGAGTCAATGAAGCAGATTTTGAAGAGTCAATTGAGTATTTTCCTCCACATATTTCTGATTATGCGCTCTAAAAAGTCTTTTAACGTGTGTAATAAACAGAGTACAAGTATGGTTATATGCTCTCTTTTAGTCGATGGAGCAGATTTTGAATATTTCAATGGAAAATGACTTTTTTAAAAATAAGAAAAAAATTGTCATTGTAGAATTTTTTTTTTTTTTTTTTTTTTTTTTTTTTTTTTTATTTTTTTTTNTTTTTTTTTTTTTTTTTTTTTTTTTTTTTTTTAGACATTGATCTCTCCGATTCGTAATTAGGACTGTCACAGAAAAGATGTGTATAGATGGTTATTTGTTGTGGTATATGTGTATACATTGCAAAAGTAAGTAAGTGTATATATGGAACTTTTGTATTGAATTTTAATAAAATTTACTAGGTTTACAAAAATATGTCTCACTTTACTAGGTTTCATCTTCATACTCTTCTTGATTTGTACAAGAAAGATGACACATAAATGGGGCGCAAACAAAATATACTATGGCTGCATTGATCCTTATTTTATCTCCCAAAAAATGTTCGTAGGAAAAAATGAAAAACAATCGCCCTTTTAGTTTATCTCCCAAAAGATATTCTGACCGTGTTATATTGTTTAATGGTTGTTCTATCATGCTCCAAAATCGGCAACAAAGAATAGAATAATTAACTAATGAGAAGTAACGTTAAGTTCGCCTATGACTCGTGCTTACTTAAAAACGCGGTGACAGCAAACAACTTTAAAGTGCTTCCTTTTTTTTTTTTCAAAAATCTTAGTAATAAATATTTGTGCCATGCGGTACCTTGCCGTGACAACTTTAAAGGGCAATAATTAGGGGTGTTCAATCCGGATATCGGTTTGGTTACAAATCGGTTTTTTTGGTTTTCGGTTTTTCGGTTAATAAAAAATATCTATCATATTATATCCATACTTATTTCGGTTTGATTCGGTTTGGATAGTCTTGGTTACCGGTTTTCTCGGTTTATATATTTTCGGTTCGAATAATCTTGGTTTTCGGTTTATTTGTACTTTTTGTATTATTATTATTTATTTTTTTAGATTTTTAAAATTTTATACTTATCAAAAAATCAAATTCAAATAAGAAAATGTAAACACATGTCTTATTTTAAAGTTAATAATCAATAATTTTATATGAGATTACTCTAAATAAATATTATTATATATCATATGCGTATTCAATATACTATTATATTAATATATAGAGTTATTCGGTTTATTTCGGTTTTTGCGATTTTTGCTGTTAATATCCAAACTATACCAATATCCACGGTTTATATAAAATTGCGTCCATACGGTTTATGCGGTGTATCCAAATCCAAACCATATGACCTATTTCGGATCGGTTCGGTTCGGTTCGGTTCGGTTTTACCAAATTGAACATCCCTAGCAATAATAGTAAAATTGAGCAAATTTGAATATCAAACTTTTATAAACCTAGTGAGCACAATTACAAATGAAAGAATACTAATTTTCTCTATATTGTTTTCACACATTTATGCCACTGTAAAAGGAAAAAAAGTATCAGTACATCATTCATCAGAAATCATCACAAAGATATGAATCTAGTGATGAATCTATTGTACGTACGTCTTTACTCTTTACTTTGGAGTTCCATCATAATATATAAATTATGACTAGCCAAAACATGTATCAGTAATTCAGTATTAATAATGAGTATAAGTCACAAAAAAAAAAAGAAGAAGCTGATATATGTTATAAAAATATTAAACATTAATTTTATTATCATATATATATATAGCGATCTACTCATTCGTAGTAGGACGTAACATCCAAGCGGGAAGAAGAGAGTTTGGTTCCGTCAACGACGATGCACCGCCGTTCTCTCCCCCAACTCTCCCCACAAAGCCATCTCTGCCCATTTAATTAATAATCAATCAGAATCAGTTCATATATATATATATATAGTGTGTGTGTGTGTGTGTATTTCAAAGTTAATTAATCAATCGCTAATTAATAAAAAAAATAGAGACGAGACCTGGCGGAGGTTACGCAGTATTGGGGCTGAAGAAGTGAAGAAGAGTTGGAGGACTGGATTAGTTGTCCTTCTTGCTGACCCGTTTTCTTCTCCCTCTCCTTAATCTATCATATCATTATTTTTGTCATCATCAATACTAATCCTAGAAAATCTACAGTTACACGAATTGTATGTTTGATTTTAATACTTACTATATATAATTATAATATCTTATTATATAAAACTGGATTTATGATATTATTTTATACTGATAAAAAAAATTAATCACTTCACTTTGAATTTAACAAACAAAATTATATATATCCAAAACAATAACAGTAAATAATTATACTTTTTTGTTAAGGTCATATACATCAGGTCAATTAATTGTTAGATGTACATGTTTTTACAGCCTATCCGCATAGAAAGTTACAACCGATCGTCTTATTAATTATACACGCCTAGTGATGTTTTCAACGTTATTAGAAACACTAAAAAAACCATTTCTTATGCTGAAAGAACAATAACCATTTTTAAAAATTTATTGTACTATTGAAAAGTCTTCAATCCGAGAATAATAAATTTATATAATTTGTCTATTTTATAAGCACTACTCATATACTCCATTTATGTATCAATATCACTTTCTTGCTATTATAATTTATTTTTCTACAACATTCGTAGGGAATTCTGTATATGTAGTAATTTAATTTAATTAAATATATATATATATATATATACTTATAATACATAGTTAGAAAATATTGTTGAACATAATATTTTAATCACAAAATCTGGTAAGACATACTTATGTAAATTATTTATTCGCAACTTTCAATCCCATTTCAATGCATATATAACAATTTAACTAATAATATAGTTGTACTAACCTTTTTCAGAAGCGTATTATTGTGATCTTGCAAGGCCTTATCCTGATGCATTAAAATAAAACAATGTGGTTAAGTTACATGTATATAAGGGGGAAAATATTGTTTTTCTTGTGTAATTAGTTGCGACACTTTACCTTCTTCTGAAGCGCAGATATGGATTCGAACATAGCTTGGTTCTGCAAATATTAGACTTTCATTAAATACAAATTTGAACTCCAATTCCTTGCCAAACTCCACTTTTCGATCTAAAAGCTTACACACATATGTAGACGAATGTATATCAACGTTCCCATATTACCTTTCTTGACCTAATGCTTTTGATAGCAGCATCGAGCTGATGCTCCAAGCTTTGAAGCTCCTTTAAACTCAATGAATCAAGATCTTCCCCCATAAAATTCCTGCAAATTCTCATTTTTGTGACTAATTATATAAGCATTGTGCTTTTTATGTTACCTCGCTACCCATGTAGTAGTGGTATTAATTACGCCTAAGTTTCATGATCAAAGTTCCTTACAGACAATGAACTTTGTGACAATAACCCAATATATAGTAGTAATAGGAGATCTCGGAGATTACGAGATTGACTTGAATCAAGATAGTATTACTATTAGTTATCATAAGTTATGTTAATAACAAAGTCCATGAATCAAATGTTGCATCCCCTCTTAAGTTTTGTTGTGTATGAATTCAGCTTAAATTCTAGTTGAGTTGGGACATTTCTTGTATAAGTACGTTTTAATTGCGATATAATAAGTACACGGATTGCAAAGCAATGTTCATTTGACATTATACACTATAAGATATATAGCATGGTAATACCAATGTATATTATGTGTATATATATATATACCTTTTGTTCTTCTCAAGTACCTCAACTCTTGCCTTGAGCTTAGCATGTTCAAGAACCCAATTTTCCTACAGCATTTGTATACGATATACACTTGTTACTACAACAAAGATACATAATTGAGTAAGACTCGTGAACATAAACAGCTAGAAGAAAAGAAAAAACAAATCGTAAAACTTACACTCTGCGAAATTTCTCGGCCGACAAGTTGTTTGTCTGAGTACAAATAGCGATCATAGCGTTCAAGTATCCTTTCCATGCTAGATTACAGAAGAAAATAACCAGCATATATTTAATTAATTAAAATTTTACACGTTCCGGTGTGTAACATTTGTTCCAAAATGTTACCTTGTTTGGTATTACCGACAAAGAATAGCTAAAAACAAGCATATAACACATAAATGTATATAAAACCTGGTTTTGGTCAGTGCACGATATCATAGAAACATACGTACAATTTCAATGTAAAGATTCGAGTTTCCCTCCTGACTCGGTTATCTAAGCAAACGGTATGATGGTTATATATATATATGATCGTACAAACAAACATATATACACACACAAAACGCATTTATATCAGTACGAACTTACATATATGTTGAACGTTATGTTATTGTCCATTGGATTATAGCAAATCCTTGTAAAAGCTTTCTTTCATCGTTTCAAATCAATCTTTCTTTCCAATATATGTTATAATTAATTAAGTCTTGTACATGTTTATATACATAAGCGTACGTGTCTGTGTGCACGTGCTTCCATACATCAAAAGAGGCAATCAAATCGTGAGTCTGTGTCCTAAGTATCGTAATTTTATGCTATTTTCATTTGGTAAAGCAAGGGAAATTTAACATAAACAGCTTTTTCGTGCGTCCGTACGTAAAATCCCAAAAAAAACCTAATTTCGCGAGCCACTTCTTAGGGAACAAACGAATCTACAGTAGAGATGCAACACACAAGGACAAGATTCGGATTTATTTTCAAGGCTGACGACGATCGAGATCGAGACCGAAACGTACGAATAAAAAGCAAAATCTAATTAAAAATCAAGAAAACAGATGGACATGATCGATGTGAATATATAATATTAATATATGGTTTACGAATGAAACTAAAAGATAATAGTTACCAAGAGTCGGTGGAATATTCGAAGAGTTTGCCTTTGGAAGAGAAGACGATAAGAGCAACCTCAGCATCGCAGAGAACCGAGATCTCATGAGCTTTCTTGAGCAAACCAGACCTTCTCTTTGAGAAAGTAACTTGCCTATTGATCTTGTTCTCTATCCTCTTCAGCTGAACCCTACCCCTTCCCATCTCTATCTCTTCTCTCTCTCCTCAAAAACCTCAAGAACAAGAGAGAGAAACGACAACCCCGAAATGACCAAAGTATCTCTCTCTCTTTCTTTCTTATATCTCTCTGGGTATCTTTTGTGTTTAATGTGATAATCAGTAATTTTATTTATTAATTTTTTTTGTGGACTTTTGTTGGGTTTCGCGTGAGTCTACAGTGACGTAAGCGTGTGAACAGTGACGTTAGTGATGTGGTATAAATACGGTACGCTGATTGTGAATACATAGACGATGATATATGTGGAAACAGAGAGAAAAGGCCACATAGAGAGTGGAAGAGACCAGAGTGGGGATAAAGTTAAGGGCTGTTTGGGAAATAAACCATCTGATGTGTTGTCTACTTCTCATTGGCTCTTTTCTTCTGTAATAATAACTCGTTCGTTAATTCTTTGCCCTCCCCTTTGGCTTACGTTGTTTCCGTACCGTACGGAGTTTTCTTGCCATTGCTTTTAAGGTTAAGAAATCTGATCAAATAACTCAAATCTAAATGGGTATCAAAGGAAAAAATAATCCCTATCTACCTGTTATTATATTCTACATAGTAAAACTGTATATACATGTAACATATAGTTATATATATGATCCAATTGTGTTTGGTAAAGTACATAGAGAAAAAAACCACATTATATTTATTATATCATATATCTTATGCAGATTGTATACGCAAACATGGAATACATTGTACAATTTCAAATATATGTTAGATAAAAAGAATTCTAGCAAAAAACATGTTAGATAAAAAGAATATATAATATCACAAGATTTGTCATTTGGACCTATGCGTTTAAGAAAACGCAACAGTTACAATTAAATACTTGAAAAACACAACCTTTGATCCGATCTAATTTGCAAGATCGGTTCGAGACTTCGAGTTATTTATTTTTGTTTAATTTTAGTGTAACTTTACTTTCGTCCACTAAAGGCAAATCGTCACTACGACAAAATCGTCTCTACTTTAATAATTTTTTTTTCTCTCTCATAATAATTAGGAAATTTTAGTATATTGGTTTATCTTTTTGTTGAATATCGATCTTCTCTTTCGTAAAAAATGATGAAATTACAAAGGTGGAAGGTAGGCTGAGCCAACAAAAATATAAAGATACAGTATATAACAAGATGGGATTTTCTATACAGCAACTCGCGCTGATCTTTTTGGACCAATAAATATGCATATACTGTATACAGTATATCATGCATCAATTCAACTGATATGTTTACAATATCTCTCTCTCTTTTGACCGGAAAAAGTGGCCTATATATGGGAAGAGAATCTCAAATGTATGGTACTCTCAATGTAGAAAAAGTCTTCAGCCTATTTACCATTTTCGTGTACTCCTTCATCTAATTAGGTCTAAAATCAATAGTTAGACCCCTTATGTATATATATGGGATAGATAGATTGCTTTATTATTATTATTATTTTAAAAATATTTTAGTAAAAACAGTACTTGTTAACGTATATATAGTAGTATTGTAACTTGTAAGCAACATAAGAAAATATCTTAAGAAATTTTTTAATTTTTTCCTAAAACTTAGTAACTCGTTCCAATTCTGGTAGGATTAACATAGTAGTACAATATATCTGTTTTATCGCTAAATGATGTCATTGAAGGTTCAACTTTTTATGTGGTTATTAATCAGGGAACGTGTGCCGATAAGAAGTTAACAAACAAACATTCATGTCGGTCCCATGACTAATATATTTCTGACCTTTGTGTGATATATATGGACACAACATAATTTGATCTGAAAAGTGAAAACTGTTTTTAAGATTTGATAACTGATACACGAACATGAACTAGTTTTCTATCAATTTATGAGAGAATTGATAAATGACCTAATGAGTACCACCGTAACTAATTAGTTTTTACATTACTTACATATGTCAGTTTTTTGCTCGTTTTATTGTTCGCCTTCTTTATTATTCGATCAGAAACAATTAAATTTCTGCCATGTGCCTTTAAAGAAAAACTAAAAAAATTATGGGAAACAATGCATTCTTGTTATTTCTATAATGTCAAGTTGTCAATGGGTACGCCTGGCGAAACAGATTTATTGTACTTCCAAAATTTTAAACTTTGATCAATTGTAGTATGCAATCCTAAAACTATTTTTTTATTTTTTTTTGTCTAAAACATCTTAACTTGTACTATTAGTTACTAAACAACTCTAGCACTTTCGACGGAAAAAAAAAACAACTCTAGCACTAGCCCTTGAATTATTTGAACCACAGAGGCACAGATGTGAAGAAAGTTCATTTTAGCGTGACCTATATAATACAAATTTTAGTGTGATTTTTAGCATAGCAATTGACCCTTGAATAGTATTGCAAATCCGTGGTATGAATAGAAAGTTGATTATCGCATTACACCAAAGAAAAATCAAATTTCCAAAAAAGAAACATATATAATATTATTTTACCGAACTTTTATTGTAGGGCATTGAGATTCATTCAAACCTGCATCGTCTCGTCTGACTCTGATATGCTTAAAATCAGATAACCGGAATACATGTTTTTTATATTGACAGCAAATAATTATTATTATTTGAGAAAAAGGTTTAAAACGCATGTTATCTTATAAACCAAAAATCATACTAAAACTTAATATAGTTTATAAACGAACATACTAGTGCAGCCTCTATTACAGTATCAAGAAAGAATAAAATCGTATAGCTATAGACATTAGGGTACTGTTTTCAGTAAGCAATATTTTTGCATAGAAAATACTCCTCAAAATCAGATGTATGTAAAGGTATCATAGACTATATAGTATATACCAAAATTGGACCACAATAACAAAAAGAAATGGACCACATTTGGGTGTTGATGAGCCCTAAACATCTAAATGGGTGGATAGTACCTAAACGTATTTAATTTCTCTGAATCGTTATTAACATAAGTTTGGTTCTCTCCTTAGTACGATACATGTTTGCCCTCTTAGATCAAAACTTTGGATCTTTTTCTCTTATCATACCTTATGTTAAGTCCACATCGCAAGACCGCATATATAATACCGCACGTTGTCTTGTCAAACTTATATACCAATATATAGTGGACATAAACCCCATAATTTCCATTATTAATATTTACATCGAATCATCCTTTTGTGAAATTTGAATTTTTAGACATCGCTCGTTAAAAGCTTTTAATTCACGAACATATATATGTCAACTTAGGACCATTTAAACATCACGCCTTGTCTTTTTTTTTTTTTTTTTTTTTTTTTTTGCCCCCCCCCNGACCACACTCGTACATGATATATAGTACGCATATGGTATAGTGAAAAGAAAATTCTAAGCAAATATATTGACAACATGAGAAGTTTATTTCCCCATATATAATGCGAGATAATGATTTACCCAAGTTTGTGAGGTACTTATATATTTAACCAGACAATTATGAAAACCTTTTTTAATACATAATTATTGAAATAATGTTAAGAGAGAATGTTACGTACAATATTCTATCTTTGTTTTTATATTATACTATTTTTTGCTAATTTTTATATTTTTCGAAAAAACATGCCTTAATATAATACTGACCATCTCTACTCTTTAGCTTTTACAAAAACATAATATGAAATTAAAGTTCATAACTTATCAAATTCTTTTCGTCTGGTTACAAGGAAATGCGAGACCTTAGAACTATAATCTTTTATTTTGTTTTGGAATGAAATGTTGATAAGTCAACACCGAAGAGAGTACTGTAGTAGTAAGTCAACACCGAAGAGAAACCCATTGTGTTCTAAATTTGCCAAAAAGGGAACAGCTTCCTTTTTCGAAGTTAATTTTGGGGGAATCAAAACTTGACACGTAAGTCGAGTTTTAAATCAATCGACAGGGGTGATTACGAATAATCCTACAGTGTGACACATGCCACGTCAACTCTTTTGATAGGAAAACGACAAAAGTACTTTTATTAAAACCAAAGTAGTTTATTGTCCTCGACTCCTGGGCGGGCAGAAAAAAAGCTCATCTATGAATATGAATATACTCTCTCCGTTTCAGAATATAAGATGTTTTGACATAATGAATCTGTAATAATTTGGATATATCCGGATGTATTCTGAATCTAGATACATCCAGATAATTGCAGATATATTATGCCAAAACATTTTATATTCTGGAACAGAGGGAGTACTGTATTCCAAAAATGTGGACGAGTTTGAGTACGCATCTCACTGAAAGCAATAGGAATTTGAATGGAATCACTTCTTTCGTTGCAGTTTTTTTTGTCTCTTTAATAAGCTAACTAGGGTTGGATCCGTGCCCTGCATGGGGTGATATTTTCTGAATTGATTTTTTTATTAAAAGATGTTTATTACATTAGATAAAATCTCTGAGTGATACAAATTTTTTTATCTTGATTTGGTTATTGTCA